>CAUYQG010204973.1:0-94431 GCA_963574415.1 Tarsius wallacei | reverse complement strand
CAGTGGCCACTCCCAGCCACCGCAGCCTCGACCTGCTGGGCTCCGGCGATCCTTCTGCCTCAGCCTTCCAAGTAGCTGGAACTACAGGCGCGCGCTACCACGCCCGGCTGATTTTTTTGATTTATTGTAGAGATGAGGTCTTTCTTGCCCAGGCGGGTCTCGAACCCGCGGCCTCAGGCAATCCACTCACCTAAGCCTCCCAAAGGCGCGGGATTACAGGCTGAGCCACCGAGCCCGGCTAAGAAATGTTTTTCAAAAGTATTTGAAAATAAGAGAAAACTTCTATGTCTATTAATATGAGATGTTATGTTATGTAAGTTAGTATCTTCTTTGGTTAAAACCTCTGTATAGCATAATAAATGTGATTAAATCACATGAACAGGTGATATTAGTTCAATAAAGAAACCCCCCCCATATATATATATATATATATGCAGAAAAAATAATTTAATATTAATTCTCAAAATTCAAAGGAGTGGGAGTTATTAGCACTAACAACAACCATTACATTGAATAAAAATGGACTTAGTGCACGCACATCTAAATGGATGTATAAATAGGTAGGTAGTGCTGTACCTTTAAAGAAAAATCTTTCTTTTCGTCTCTAGACTTTTAAAACCAAATACACTTTGTTATTCTGAATGTAGCTTTCAAAAATTTATGAAATATACCAGTGTTTTCTGTCAGTATATTCTGGAGATTATAAAATACACTTTGTTGCAGAGCTTTATTCTAGCAGAATAACTATATTTTTGCTTCTTTACCCTCAGCTTACACCTTCAGATTGAGGCTATAGTTAAAGAAAATTTATATTTTGTTGTGTCATGTTAGCTTCTCAGAAGTATTTGGTAAAAATTACAGCCATTTGTCCACCCAGGTTGGATTCCATCATCTAGTAAAATGCTTTATTCTGATGGAAATTTGTTCAGTGCTTCAGAGAACCAATTCCTTTTTCTAGGAAAGACTAGAAGGTGACTCACCATGAAATATAGATATTAAAGTTTTGGTGACTACATACTGCAAGGTGCTCTCAATTATGTACTAAGAGTTTTCTTCTAAAGTCCAGTTCACCACTCATGAACTGCCAGATGGATCTGAGTTATTTGCTTACTAAAATTCAGAGTCCTATCTTAGCTTTCTACAGCATCCTTGATGCACACGAATTCACAAATTCCTTACTTAAATCATCTCACAAGGCAAGAGATCAGTCTCAAATGAGAAAATATTCAGGTAAACATCCAAGTTATTACTTCTATCTTTAATCCGAGTAATGATTAAAACTTTCAACCAACAATATGTCAAAATAATCCTCAGACTTTACTACTGAAGAAAATCTTTCTATTATTTAACCTAGAACTTGTGAGTTAAACAAGAAGATCACATATTATATCTCAAGGCAAACAATTCGTTTATAATATTTTAAAGCTTGTTTCAAGCTAAACTTTTCACGAAAAATAAATTAGGTAGATTTAAAAATTTATCCATTAAATATACACAACTATATTATTATCTTGTAAGTAAAACCTGAACATATATATTTGTTCAACATTATAATTAACTTTACATAGTTAATATTCACAAAATATAAAATTGTTGTTCAATGGATTATTTTCTTATAAGTTTAAAAATGAAAAACAATTCTAATTAATTTGCTCTCCAGAAATTAAATCTATACTTTTCTTAATAAAAATAAAATTTTCTATAAAATAATTTGTCACATTCCTTACAACTTGCTTATTTATCTACATAGCTAGGTAGTGTGATTCTAGATTTTCTTTTACGTGTAAGTTGAATGGTAGTTCATCTTTAAGGAAGTAAACCAAAAATAAGCATCACCTTTGAAGGGAGAGTATACATTTTGTAAGACACCGTTATAATCATCTTATAAAATGTTCTCTTCTTTGAAGAACCCAAAATAGCAATTCTAGCAGTGGCCTGGTCAGAGCAGACTTATTTATTTTTTAAAAATTTTTACTTTAAAAATGTGAGGCATAACTCAGGGTTAGGTATACAAATACTCATTATGAAGGTACCCTCGTTGATGAGGTGTGGTCCCCTCCCCCCAGCAGTTCCCCACTACTGCCAGTCTCACACCCCTCTCCTGGCAGTTTCTCACTACTGCCAGTGCCTTTCTTATAGTATCATGATAATTGTTTAAGGTACGCTTATGAGTGAGAACATATGGAAAAATGTGAAAGATAATCTAATGCCTTCTATGTCTATTAATATGAGATGTTATAATATGTCAATACTTAACATTTGCTTTAACATATTTTCACATTATAAAAAATACTACATAAAGAATTAAATTATCTATTATTCTAGTTAATTCTATCATATGTAATGTACACAAATATAATTTAAATCTAAATGCATTATATAGCATACATATATAACAGAATACTTTTAGATAAAATATATGACATAGCATATAGTGCATATAGATTTTATGAGAGCAAGCTTTATTCTCCCTATTTTTTGTGTTAAATTATTTATTTATGAAAAAGTACTATTACAAAATTTTGATTTACAATAATTTATATGAAGTATATTATGATAGTCAAGTGTGCAGAATGTATAATTGATCAAATTCAAGGAGAGTAAATTCATTTAAATATAATTTTTGCGTTATTCTTCTTTATGAAGAGTAGTTTTAGTGACCTAAGATTGCATTTGTTTCTTTACAGGTCTACCACTCTGTTCTATATTAAATATTTTCATAACACAGTAAATATTATGTATTAAAATTCAGTTTTTAGACTCAAAACTTAATTGATGAGGATAAGTCTTAACTGGTATTCAGAACAGAAGATAAATCAACCAAGTTCTAAATATATGGGAGTAGTGCTGACAGAAGCTGAGAAGTAGAGGGAAAGAGCATGAAATGAACCTACTTTTCTCATTTTACACAGCATGAAGTCAAGAGGACCTAAAAATTTCGAAGTATTGGGAAATAAGCATTGAATTATAGTATTTAACATTAGAAAGGTAACCAACAGGCAAAATATAAATAAAAAATGCTAAAATAGAGTGAAAAGTAAGGAGGAAGGTATACAATGTCTTATATTTTAATGGAGGAAACTTTGGATAATTAGACAAATAAGACATATTCATCTGAGGTATGTAATTGAGACCATCAAAATAATGAAAACTGTAAGGGTAGAGAGAGTTATCCCTTCTGGAGATAGAGAAGCAATATGAAATAGAAGACTGAATTTTACTTATACCACTCTGTTACTTTTTTTGTTTATTCCACTACTTTTTCATGTAAGCTGCTACTTTTGTTGTTTCATATTTTTGTTATCATGCTGTAATTACATTAAAAAAGTAAAAATATTTGTGGACTCTCAGTATATTAGATAAAAAACCTTTCAGTTATTTATTAGCCATGTCATCTTGGTCAAATTCCTCTCCCTAAGTTTCCTTCTTAAAAAGAAAGCATATCACCTATCCTGTTCTTTACTATGAGGATTAAATAAAATATTACATAAAAGTATTCATGCCTTATGCACTTTATCTTCCATTAAAGTATTTGTTATTATCTTGTCATCCTTATGATCATGTTTGATGAAACCTAATCTCACCATTAATGTTTTATGTAATTTTTGTATTATTCTCTATTAAATAGATGATAGGAGGAGACAATAATGCTGCGTTATTTGAACACTATTTTATTATAAATATGCACTCTGAAGTACAGAAGATATTGGGGATATCAGCATATAAACAACTTGACTTACAGCTTACAAAGACAGATGTATTTCACATATCCATTACCAGGTAAATACATATACTTATTGTGGTATTTTTATAGAATGTAACACCAGTCAACCATAAAAAGGAACCATTTATTGATTCAGTCAACAACTTGAATGAATTTTGTATATATCATACTGAAAGAGAGATAACGGACATAAATTAGTAAATACTGATTTCAATATATGAACATCTGGAACATACAAAGCTAATCCATTTATTGTTTGCCTGGAGTGGACTGTTGGGGGTCAGGAGCAAGACTGATCGCAAAGGTTCATGAGAAAAGTTTCTGGGCAGAGATTAATATTCTATATTACTGTAATTGGGGTGACAATTACATAGGTATATATATTTGTATGAATCTAAGGAAATAAACATATGGATATTATACATAAGTCATAACTTCATAATGTGGATTTTAAAGGGGAATATTAGGAGTGTGGGAAGTGGGGCAGGTGCTTTCTACATAAAAATATACCTAGATTTTCAACATTTAACATTATATAATATTATATATTTCAATGAAGAGACATATTACAGTCATATATGTCATCTACAATGAAATCAGATCAATTAATTTTCTATATTTTTATATTTTCTATGGTTTAGTAAAATGAATCCTTCACCCTTAGTTAAATACGTTGACCATTTTCAGGTTGAATATTTTTAATTTAAGATCTCCGTAGTAGAAATTATTTAACAACTTACAGATAGATATCTGGACTAATATATTTTCTTAAGTGAATTGATTGAATCCTTAATGGTAAGGCAAAAATATGAGACCAAGATTTAATACACACTTAATAAAATTAAGTAGACAGTCTACAAAAATAGTATCCTTAAGGATTGACATTTGGGAACTTAATTTTTTCCTAGATTGTGCCATTTTTCATTTTTCGACAAATTTGTTTTTTAATGATGTTACTAAATTAAAACATGAATTTGATGTGAAAGAATACAAGAATGAACAATCACAGCAGGCTGTAATAATATAATGTTTCTTTACAGGTTCTTCTAAACATCTGCAGTTCTCTATAGAATAGGTTTCAAATAAATAATCAACTGGAGTTCCAGGTGCCTATCAATAAAATCTCAAGGAACCAGTAAGAAATTCTAAAAATTAAACTTCCACCTTGGGTGGAGTCAATTAATGAAAAACAATGTCACAATTGTCCCTTTTTGTTTGTTTGTGTTTCTTAAGAAGTAGATAAGAAGGAAGCCATGAAAATACAGTAATTTCAATAATTCTTTAAACAATTTCACAAATATAAAGAAAATGATTATGATATACTAGTTTCCATATAACTTAAGCTAAAAAATTCACTTCTAAGGAAAGAAACTTCTTGTTCACAAATGAGAATAGTGGGAATATCTTAAAATGTAGTTTAAGGAAGTTCTTTTCTCCTAAGACAACAGAACACATTAAATATACTTATTTCATTCTATAATGCTTAATTTCTAAATTAGATGGACTTTCAAAGAACAAAAAGACTGTTAAATATGTTCAAATAGATATATAGTTTATTATATGAAGTAATTATTCTATTATTTATTTAATTATATTAAACTGTCACATTTATATTTTTAAAATAAATAAGGCAAAGATACAAACACATATACATATAATTCCATGCATGCCCATATATGCAATATATATCCCATTCATTAATTTATTTTGAAAGTACAAATTGCCTGTATCATCTTTTAGTACTGACTTTTCCCCTCTTCCCCTTTACCATGGTCTTTGTAAGTAACATTTCTTAGGTTGGAAATGTCACAACCTTCCTCCTTGCCTGACTTAGCTGGTCAAGAGTTCCTTTCTTAGAGTATTTTTTATGATACGTTTGAATATTTTGAGCTATAATAATAGCCTATCCCCTTCTCTTAGAGTTCTGGTATCAATCTATTTGTTGTATATTAGTATGTATTAGTTTTTATATTTGCGTTATAACTGTCTCCCTCGATGAACCCCAAAGTACAAGAAAACAGGGAATATGACATTTTGTTTACTAATGTATTATCTGTGCTCTGAAAATAAAGAACAAACCAATCATGGTCACATTTCGATTTATAAACTTCTCTTTATTACCATAATACTCCTTTAACCATTTTAAATAGAGTGTGTTCTCTTTAAATGCTTAAATTAAATTCTACTCTTCCTTATGACAGAATTAACTCATACTAATTATTTAATTACTTCATTTATCCACCAGATAATTAATGACTACCTATTTGCACATCAACACTGTATTAGGTACTAGGAGTGAAATTTGACTAATGCCCTTCCCCCACTCGGAAAGACAGGCTCATAAAATTGGTTCATAAAGAAAGAATGCTAGAGATTTTATATTTTCTAAAAGTAACCATCACGGTATTTCGTATTCCATGTGTTCTGCATAAATATGACTTTGACACTCCTCGTATTGAGGAGTCAGAAGCCCATCCAGATTCAAGGTTAAAAAGAAGTAGGGGTCTATGCTTGTTCCCTTGAACCTGGGTAGGCTCCTGACTACTCTAGAAGTGAATCTACAGAACTTCTTAGACTAGTACAAATCGGTGTAGTCTTCTCTTGGAACCTGGTGGTCATGCTGTAAGAAAAAGGCTCAAGCACTTGTACCAGCCAGTGATCCTAAATCCTGGCCGCCAGCCCACATCAGCTGCTAGAACTGTGAGTGAACCAGCTCTCAGAGAATTCCAGCCTTAGCCCGTTGTTCAACCCCAGAATATTATAGAGCAGAGACAAACCATCACCACTGTATCTCTCCTAAATTACTGAGCCACAGAATCCAAAATCTTAACTTAAGGTAGTTTGTTCTTAGGCAGAAACAGTAATAAGAACGGTAGGTAATATTGGAGACACATTTAGAAGGATAAGAAGAAATGTATTTAAAAATGTAAGAAAAGGCATTACAGGCAATAGGAATAATAGCACATCAAAATGTCTATTCTGGTATTTTTATCAAGAATATTTTCATGCTGCTATGTTTTCCTCACATATAAGAATTTAATAAACTTTATCAAGCTCTACCTTTCAATTTAGCTTGACTGCTGCATTTCATGTTTTAGTTACCATCCAAAGATAAATACTTTAAAGAGTCAAAGTTGCAACATAAATGTAAAGTAAATGTAATTGAAATATGAAAAAATTATTGCCTCTGAGGTACTCAGAAGTGTAACAGAATGTGAATTTTTAATCATTTGATGAGATTTTAACTTTAATTTTCTTTGCATATGCAGCATTGCATATAACTAGCTGTGTCTTACTTCTACGTTTCTTTCAGCTACAGGCCACTAGACATTTTAAAGAGGACAGCCAAAAAGTGGGGAGAAATTCTGTTTTCATATGGAGAACATTTCAGTTATGTCTGTTGATCTTTTTCAAGAGTTCAATAAAAATGAACTATTAAGATGGAAGAAAATTATATATTTCCCTTTAAAAATAAAGGTGTAGGCCGGGCTCAATGGCTCAGGCTGTAAACCCAGCCCTTTGGGAGGTCGAAGCAAGTGAACTGCCTGAGCCCACGGGTTCGAGACCAGCTCAGGCAACTTGGCGAGACTTTGTCTCTACAACAAATCAAAAATTAGCCAGGCGTGGTAGCACACAACTGTATTTCTCGCTACTTGGAAGGCTGAGGCGGAAGGATCAATGAAGCAGGTTGACGCTGGGGTGGCCATGAGTGTGTCACTGCTCTCCAGCCTAGATGTCAAAGTGAGACTCCAACTCAACAACAACAACAAAAAAAGTAAAGGTATATTAATATTCTATTTGCAAAATATTGCAAATAAAGACGTATACCATATTTGCAATTTGGCATTCTTCTTAATATTTTAATATGATATTTGAAAGGTGATTTATATGAATGTTTTCTTACCAGCTGAGAGCATGAAGATAATATATTTCAGAATGTAATCTAAGTAATTAATACATTTTTGTATTTTTAAGTTATTGTGAATAGTGGTTTTAAAAATACAGAAAATTTTATTACAAAGGTAAATGTTATCAAAGTATTAATTATGATATCAAAAACATTTATTGTGTATATAATATTATATATTATTATATTACATAATAATAATTTACTTGTCCATTCCTTTAAAATATGCATTTACATTCGTCCTCCAATTTTTATTTTAGAAAAATAATGATATAATGAATACAATTATGCATATATCCTCACCACTGATTTAGACTCATTATATATAATTTGATAAAACAGTAAAAGTCTGGATAAAAAGAAGAAAACATCTAAATTCATTTTTTCTAGGTATATGTTATTAAGCATATAACAAATTGCTTGATGGGAAAACAAATACTTATTTGTTAATATCATACTGTTTAGCTTAATTTTAAAATCAACCAATCTTAGTGCTGATTTACATGTTTCAAGTTATGTACATATAAATCTAATTTTTACTAAACACCTTGCTTAGCTTTATAATTATAAATCTTAGAAATTAATAAAAATAAGAAGCCATAAGAAATTCTTTCAAATTTACTTTAAACATGGTTATCTTATAAGAGAAATGCTTATAGAAGGAATCATTTCAAGTATGGTACTAATGGTGATTTCAGAAATAGATATATTCAGAAGACAAAAAAAATTAGTGCACCAGAAGGAAAACACAGTATAGTTCCTTCTTCTCTTCCACTCTGATGCTGTTTATCCAACAACAAAAACCACACAAAAATACTTTGTCTATGACAGATAGACCATTGATGTGTGATAGACATATTTTCACAAAAGAACTTAATAAACATCAGTAATAAGTCACATGCTATCGATTTGTGTTATCTCTTTAACTTTATCCTGCATGTCAGTGGCTCTGGGGGAGGTCCTGGGGCCACTAGTTTCACTGTCACATGATCAGAAATTCCTGAAGTTAGAGAATCACTGGTTTAAAATCAGAGAACTTCTATGACTGCTGTGGTTTGAGTGTTTGTGTACCCTTCACAATTCGTGTTAAAACTTAATCCCTAGTAGGGCCTTGATCTTTCCAGCCTCCAGTACTACAAGAAATATATTTCTATTAATTATAAATTAGTTTGTATATTATATTTTGTTATAACTCTACAAATGAACTAAGACAATGGCTATTTGTATTGTTTGGCTCTTCTAAAACACTTCTAATATGTACTAATGAACACACGCACACACATACAAACATACACACACACACATACACACACACACACACACACACAGAGTGACCAAAAAAACATTTTCCTTGAATCAAGTTGAATTATCCCAAACAAATATTATGAATAATGTGGCTTTTAGATATTTGAAATAAAATGACTTTTTGGACAGGAAATGAATTATATTTATCATTAAATGTACTCATATATCTAACTGCTTACTAAATATTCATATTTGTATGTCACAAGATTATCAAATATAAATTCTACAAGCTGGAATCATGTTCCTTTACCCAAATATCTATCCTACCTTCTGAAATAGTTTTTTAATACAGATCAACAAAATCTGCCTAGAAGTTTAAGCAGGATTCAAGAAGTAATCCTAGGCACTACTCTTTCACTCACTTCTTAAATCCAATCTCATGTATTCATTCTAGTTAATATAGCTCTCCATTCAGCTTTCCACTTGACATCTTCACTGCCATGGCCACTTCTCCAATCTCTCTTGTTTTAACTGGTCTTCTAAGCTTCCCTTTTTTCTCTGAGTACAATATTTACAATGTTGATATTGCCTTTTCTTAACCACAATTCTTAATTATTTATTGATCTGCTAAAATTTTTTAATTGCACAGATATTTAAGAAAAATTTCAATAGTTTTAATTAAGCATAGACATCATTTAAAATGTCATGCCTTCTGGCCTCAGCAATCACTAACAGTAACAGCTGATGCTAAATTACAACCTAGGATCTAATTATACACAAGTACCTATTGTTTCAAGCATTCATGCTGCCCCTCCTATGAGTAGAGGAATGAGGGAGAGTTTAAAAAAATTAAAATTAAAATTAAAAAGGAAACAGCATGGGGAGCTAACACTTTCAAAAGTTAAGCAGTAAATGTAACCCTATGGGAACTAATGAGGGCTTGACTAATTGGTTGATAACTGAACCAGGTTTGAACATGTTTATGGCACTAATCAGTTCTAAAGATCAAATTATAAAAAAGCCATAAAGAATGTTAAGAGGAACATTGGACACTGAATAACTGTAAAAGTAAATACCCAGGAAAGGAGAAATCCCTGAGCATAATTTAAGAGATGGAATAATCTTCCACAATCTTACTAATACTTAAAAAGAAACAGAAGCCACTTCATGAAATTTACTAGTGGAGAAAGCGTCAAATGATAGTCCCTGCCCCTCCAATGGTAAAACTATATTTCAAATATAAGTATTAGGTAGGAGGGAGAGCCCAATTCCCATTGTAAAAGGCATTTAGGTATTAAAAGAGTTATCAAACAGTCACTGGAGGAATTAGGTATCATTGCTGCCTGGTGGCTTGCTAAATCCATCTGGGAACAATTGCCATGTTCTTTGCTTAAGCTAATAAAGTTGTAGCCTAAAGTTGTATTCCATTAAGAAAACTCTAGAGTCTTTTATTGCCTGAGGGAAAGTAGAATCAGCAGTGAGGAAAACGGGATGGTGAAAGATGTTCTGTTCCTGAATCTGTGTTCACAATGCATTTGTCAAATGACAGCTTATGTACTGTACTTGTATATTTTTAAATGACATTTTAGAGATTTAAGGCACTTGGTGTTTATATGTATCAAAACAAGATAAATTGACAAGAGATCATAAACTAACATGTCACAGCAATACAGATACAAAATAAATAAATAAATAAAGCTTGTGGCCTTTTTCTACAGGCACCGAGATTCCATTTCCTTATTATGGTAAAGTCAATGTGATAGCATTTCATTCACTGCAAGATGCCAACCACTTTTATTATATGGTATGATTATTTTAGATATTAGTGTATTCATTTTATATGACAGTCCCGCTTATGAATTTTGTCCATGAACAAATTTATTGTATCCCCCAAATCTGGACACTAGCACATCTAAAAGAAATAAATTAATAACTGCTTTATAGTTGTTAAATAATAAAACTACCATACTTACTAATTTCAAAATCTACTATATTTTGGAAATATTTTTGAAAATCTGAATCATGAAAATAAAGTCAAGTAGCAATATCATATTATTATTTGTAATATCATTGCAAATATTGTATCATGATGTATATTTATTATTAATTTTAATTGATAAGGAAATTCACCCATAGTCCCAACATTTTAAAATGAGAACTGCTTAGAAATAACAAATATTATACAGAATCCATATGGGGGTTTTACTTTTATGTGAAAAAATTTTAGATGACAAAACCTAATATGGATTTGAAAATTATTTTGTTGTAAATTTTCTTCAACAAGGTCTATTCCACATTTATAAGTGGGTCACATAGATGTATTAATCTGTGGATTTCTGAACTTCTAATAAAACTGCATTGTGTCACTCACTGAATTTCAAATTCTAGAAAATGGTCATGACTTAGCAGAGCACTAAGATTCATGCTAAAATTTTTATAAAGTCTACACAGTTTGGATTGGATAATTTCTTCCCCAAACATAATTTTACTTTTCTAAAATAAAGATAATCTTATAAACTCCAAAGCAAAACTCAGAGTTGAGTCTAATAAATGGCCATTCCTGATGATAACAATGTGATGCAGACAGGAGTTACAAGACTTTAAAAATGTCAGGGACTTGATAGACCAAATTTTTCTTTATACTTAAAATTCTGCCTAAATAAGGAAAATACTTAAAACTATACCTATTAACCCAACAGATATGCAAAAGCAACTACCCAGGTGAAGGGATCTCATTTACATATGTCAAATTAAGTCCCTATGTTTTAAAAAGATGCCAGAAATATAAGTGGGTTTTAAATAGGTCAGGAAAATCTACTCAAGTTTAGAAAGGCCTCTCAGCTACCAGACAAGTGATTATATCCCAGGCAGCTCTTGAAAGCCAGAAACTGCCATGCTGTGCTGAATAAATTCTCCTCAATGACCTTTCCATGACAACTTTCTCATTTCCTATAATGTGGAGACAATTAGGTGTTAAATTACGTGTTTGTGGAGCAAAGCAGCAACCTTTGCAGCAGAGGTTTAACTGAAGAATGCATTGGGTGAATGTGTAAAAATAGCTCCTAACAAGTAATAGAGTTGTACAGTGTCCAACTCCTTAATTTCACAAATGAGAAACTGACATCTAAATAACTTCACTAACTTGATGAGTGTGACACTGCAATTTTGAATTAGAATAGTCCTGAAACTTCCAGTTAAAGATCAGCAAGTGATCTTCCAATCAACATGCTAGTTTTGCATTTTTAAATGATTTAAGTTACCACTTTTCTTTAGATCTACCAGTCACTAACAAAGCAATTTACTGATGTAAATAAAACTATTTTGAACATGGAAATATGAGAAACTGCATGGCAGATTCCAACTTGCAAGATATTAACAACACAAGCTGCCAACGCTCAAGGAGGTCAGTCTCCAGTCAATACATATAATCTGAGAAATCTGTATACTGTTTAGGTGCTGGGAATAGAACAATGGACCAAGACAAAACAATTGTACCTTTCTTATTGAGCTTAACCAATAATTAGGGGGTTGTAAAAATGCTACATTTAGACTGTATAATAAGTGTTTCTAGTATACAGAGGTAGGTATATTACCTGAAGCATCTACTGAAGGCATTGGAGAAGGGAGAAAGTCAAAGTGAGGTCAGCGTAGTTAGCATAACATATAGCTTAGATATATTTAGGCAAGTTTACTTAGGAAGGTCTAATTTAGATAATTAAAGAACAGGGTGGTTAAGTGTTCGGGTGTCTTTCTTATCAATATACAACCTTCACTCAACTCAACTAACCAGTCATATCAGACCTGACCATCTTGTGAGTTGGAACATGACATTTCCAGTGCAGTAAATCACAGAAACAGTGAGGAATTACCCAGAACACAGAAGCATGATGTTCTAAGGAAAGGCTAAATTTAGTTAGACAGTAACTATCATTATTTTTAAAGTCCTTGTGATCTTAAAAGGTTAAGAGATAGTTCTTCAGGGCATATTCCCAGTAGGGGGATTGCGGGGTCATACGGGAGGTTGGTGTTTAGAGCTTTTAGGAATCGCCACACTGCTTTCCAGCAAAATAATATATTGACAGTTCTATACTGGTAAGTGTGTGAGTAGAAAACACACACAGATAAATAAACATAATTTTATATACACATACAGTACATAAAATACATAAACACCTGTCTAAATATATAAATATGTATTTATATACAAGTATATACATCATATACACTTGTATAACCTGTCACATTCAAAGGTTAGCATAAGGAAATAATACACAACAATAAAGACTTACTTGTAAGAGTAAGAAACATGCTCTACGAAGGCAAAGAGCATTTCTTATGACTTGAGTAGAAACTTCTTTCTTGAAAGTGCAGACATGTATCTGACTGACACTGATTTAATAGTCATATGGCTTTTTGGTTTGTTTGTTTCTGCCTATTGTCCTTTACTCAGAAAATGCAACAGCAACTGATATCTTTTGGAGACGCAAACTCTGAGAGAAGACAAATGACGCATACTTCATGACCCATGGTGGTCACTTAAGTCAAAAAAGAGCAGTTTTCTTGTCTTTTATCTTTTTTTTCCCCTTCAAGACTTGGCAGCGCCTTTGAAGAGACCCACTTCATTTTTCTTCTGAGTATAGCTAAGGATTTGTCAATGACATGTTTAAAAAAAAAACTCCTCTTGGGTTATTGTTTTTTTCTTATCATTTTCTTTGTCTAGATTTCATTTATTTCTATTCTCATCTTTATTATTTTATTTATCCTGCTAATAGTCACCTTCCTTTTTTCTTTTTCTTGTTCTATTTCCTTGAGGTGTAAGGTTAGGTTGTTTACTTAGATCCTCCTTTGTAGTGTGGGTATTTATCATTATACATTTTCCTCCAAGTACTACTTTTGGTATACCCCACAAGTTTTATAAGTTTTGTTTATCAGTCTCAAGATATGATGAACTCACATGCAAAAGTACTGAACAAAACACTACCAAATCAAATTCTACAGCCTACTGAAAAAAATATAGTCCATGATCAAGTGGAATTCATCCCTGAGAAGCAAGAATGGTCCAACATATGCAGATCAATAAATGTGACACACCAGATTGCCAGAATGAATGGTAAACATTACACGACCATCTAAGTAGATGCAGAAAAAGTACTGGACAAAATTCCACACTCTCTCATAGTAAAAATGTTGAGCAATTTGTGTATAGAAAGAATGTACCTCAATATCATAAGGGCCCTATGTGGCAAGCCCACAGCTAATAGCATACTCAATGGTACAGAATCTAAAGCTTTTCCTCTGAAACCTGGAATAAGATAAGGATGCTTACTGTCACCGCTTCTATTCAACATAATACTGGAAGTCTCAGACAGAGCAATTAGGTAAGAAAAAGAAATAAAAGAAATCCAAGTTGGAAAGAAATAATTCAAAGTGTCCCTGTTTTCAGATGACAACCCTGAATACTCCATCAAAAAACTGTTAGATTAAATGACTTCAGTAAAGCTGCAGGATACAAAATCAACATACAATTATTAGTGGTGTTTCTATATGGTAACAACAAAACACCCCCCACCACACAATTAGGAAAACAATTCCATTTATAATAGCCTCAGAAAGAAGAGAACACTTAGGAAAAATCTTAACCAAGGAATTAAAATATTTGTATCCTGAAAATTACAAGACATTAATGAAAGAAAGGAGATAAAAGTAAGTGTAAAGAATTCCTATCTTCATGAATTGGAAGACATAATGTTGTTAAAATGTGAATACTACTTAAAATGATCTGTAGATTCAATATCATCCCCTCAAAATCTCAACGGTATTTTTTAAAGAAATACTAAAAACAGTCAATTCTAAAATACAAATGGAACTACAAAAGATTTAAAATATCAAAAACAATCTAGAGAAAGAAGAATAAAGCTGAAAGTATTATACTTTCTGATTTAAAAGTAGATTGCAAAGCTATAACAATTAAAGTAGTATGGCACTGTCATAAACATAAATATAGGCCAATGGCACAGAATACAAACCTCAGAAATAAACCCAACTATATACGACCAACTGATCTTGACAAATGTGCTAAGAATACACAACAAGGAAATAATAGTCTCTTCAATAAACATTGCTCAGAAAACAGGATATTCACAAGACACAAAAAGTCAACTCAAAATTTATTGAAGGCTTTAATGTAAGACCTGAAACTGTAAAAGTTTAAGAAGAAAACTGAAGAAAAGCTTCTTGACATCGGTCTTGAAGACGATCCATTGAGTATAACATGAAAAGTACAAGTAACAAAATAAAAAATAGAAAGCCAGGATTATATCAAACTAAAAATCTTTACAGCAAAGGAGACTATTAACAGAAAAAAGGCAGCCTGTGAAATGGGAAAAAACATTTGTAAATTATATATATAATAAAGTTTTAATTTTTATAATATATAAGAAATTCCTACAACTCCATAAGCAGAAACATTAATAATCATCAAAATATACTGATTTTTAAGTGAGCAAAGGAACTGAGTAGAAACCCGTTCAAACAAGACATGCAAATGGCCAACGAGTATTTTAAAAGATGCTCAACATTATTTATGATCAGGGAAATGGAAATCAAGACCATGGTGAGATGTTCCCTCACACCTGTTAAGATGGCTATTACCAAAAAAAAAAAAAAAAGTGTTGGTGAGAATGTTGTGAATATGGAATCTTTGTACACTGTTTGTGTGACCATAAAGTGGTGCAGGAGCTGTGGAAAACAATACATGGATTCCTCAAAAAATAAAAAAGAACTATTAGGTGATCTAGCAATTACACTTCTGGGTGTATTTCCCAAATAATTGAAATCAGGATCTCGAAAAGATATCTATACTTCCATGTTCTTTTCAGCATTATCTGCAATAGTCAAGATATGAAATCAACATCGAGGATTCATTTATGGATAAATGGATAAAGAAAACGTGACGTGTGTGCATGTATTTATACATGCAATAATAGTTAGCCTTATTTTAAAAAACAGAAATGCTTCTATTTGCAGCAACATGGATGAAACTGGAGGAAATTACAGAGTCAAATAAAGTTGGTCACGGAAGGTGGGGGAAGAAGGAAAAGGGAAGTTGTTGTTCTTTAGGTATAGTTTCTATTGTGCTGGATGAATTAAGTTCTAGAAATTTGCTCTATAACAAAGTGCCAGCCGGGCTCGGTGGCTCAGCCTGTAATCCCGCACCTTTGGGAGGCTGAGGTGAGTGGATTGCCTGAGCCCGCGGGTTCGAGACCTGCCTGGGCAGGCGAGACCTCATCTCAACAATAAATCAAAAAATCAGCCGGGCGTGGTAGCGCGCACCTGTAGTTCCAGCTACTGGAAGGCTGAGGTAGAAGGATCGCCGGAGCCCAGCAGGTTGAGGCTGCGGTGACCGGGAGCGGCCACTGCACTCCAGTCTGGGCGACAGAGTGAGACTCCAACTCAAAAAAAAAAAAAAAAACCAAAGTGCCTAACGTTAATACATTGCCTTGCACTTCAAAATTTGTGATGGGGGTAGATCTCCTGTCAAAGGTGTTTACCACAAAAAATAAAAACAGAAATGAAAAACAAAAGCATAACAAAGGGACACAAGAAAATTTTAAGATGTGTTAGACATGTCTATGACCTGGATTGTGGCAATGGTAGCAAGAGTGTTTTCATATGTTCAAACTCATCAAATGGTACACATGAAATATGTGCCATTCTTTGTATATCAATTGCATCCCGATAAAGTTGTTTTGAGAGAGTAAGAGAGAGAGAGAGAGAGAGAGAGACTCCACATCCAACTTGATTTTCTCCAGTTTTTTCAGTTTGCAAAATGGCTGCCCTCTGATGAGAGAGCAATCATTTTACTGATTATCAGAAGACTAGAATTACACCCACAGCTTCTCGGAGCCGGCTCAGGAGTTATTCTTCAAAGACAAGGAATGGAATTACATCATCTTTCCCACTTGTCTGTCTTCAGAGTTTCAGTCTCAGTTACCTGGATACACCCACTGCTGTTTCTGAGAGTTAATTGATAAATAAAATGCTTCCTCTCACTCCACTTCTCATAGTTCTAGGAACAGGAACTGGATGAATCACATAATCAAATATTTAGTAGGCCTGGAACAGTGGGACTAGTTGTTAGAATACAGAAAGACAGACACTATACTCTATTGCATACTAAAGCTAAGTGGAAAAGTATATGGTTCAAAGTATTTTAATGGCTTCTAAAATAATTTATTGGTGGCTACGAATAAACCACTACTGTTCATAAGCTCACTAGGAGCATGAAATACCCAACTTCTTTACAACTTAAGTTTGAATGTCCCCTACCTATCCTAAAGTGCTTCTTTAAGTTTCCCATTTTAACAAGTATTTTCGACTAGGTACTGGCTTTTCTTTTTCCTCCAAATAAGAGCAGGAGACAGAGCAATGAGGGAGCATGTAGTGAGTGTGTGTGTGTACATGTGTGTGTGTATGTGTGTGTACGTGCGTGTATGTGTGTGTATATGTGTGTGTACATGTGCGTGTGCACACACGTGTGTACGCCTACCTTGAACCAAACTCTGAACTACACAGCTTTAAAAGGATCTTATATTGTCATAGCAAGTGCTTTGCTCATTAGATAATGATCATGCCAATCATGCAAGTTAAAAAAATTAACACTTCAGAAAATTCCCTTGGTCATCTGAGGAAAGTAAGGTAGAGGTTATACCTGGGTCTGTCTAGTGTCAAAACCTATATCCTTGATTATAGGTATATAATTCTGCAGGATCACTTAAAATTTTTTTCCACGATTTAGCATTTCATCTTGGCTACATGTCTTGACTCTATTTCATGTTTATTGCCTTTATGTTCCCTAAGGAACTTGTAAATGTCTAGAAAGCATCCTATCTTGCTTGGATACAGCAAGTCAGGATGCAATAAGTCAATATGATGGAGGTACGAACAAAATGGGATAGAGTACAGAAAGGAGAAATAATCAGGAACTGATTCAAGAAGGCAAGCTCCTGTATTGGATAAGAAAACATGTGTATGGTGAAATCCAGAGCATAAAACAGGTCAATAGAGCCCACTGGGTAAACTTGTCTTCAAATCTTTCTTCTGGAATGTTATGGACATATTGCTTCTCACTGTAATCTAGATTTTCTCTATTAACAGAAGTTTTCTGGACCCAGTTCAATGCTCTCCCACTCATATGATTATATGAATGTTTTCTACACACCCAAATTCATAATATTAGTCAGTGAAGCAGTCCAATAGCTATAAAAATTATTATAGAACAATTAACAAACTTTACTTTCCATAGAAAGTAATTATTGGCTCTATTACATCTGGATATCCACTTCTTTCTGATTAAAATGAATAAGATAATTCCCTATATTTGCCAAACTCATAGTCATTCTCAGGAATCACATGTGCCTGGATTCACCATCTCAGCTCAATTCAATACTAGGCAGATGACCTTGAACAAATACTTTCACCTCTCTGAACCTCACTGTTCTTATCCATAAGATAACACCTTTTCGGAGATTTGTTAACTGAATGTATCCTATGGAATGTCTAACGTAAGATTTGACACACAGAGTTGTTCAATAAAACTTATCTGAGTCAGAGACAAACTTTTGGTGGCAAATAAATCTTGAGACTCAGAATTTCTGGTCATTTTAAATTTTGTCTCTATGCCCATCATTCTGAATTTGGTCATGCCTACCAACAGTATGCAGAACTCAAGGACTCTGTTCAAAAAAAAATGTAGCTTATATTTAGTGATGAGTAACAAATCAGTGATTGGTTTCCCATGATTCCATGCAAACACTCATTCACAGACACATCAAGCTGTGCACAAATATTTATTTAACTCCCTCCACATGCTAAGCTCTATGGGTAGTAAAAAGAGAAATAAGATGCATTCTGTGGTTGGGCATTTTAAGTCAAGCAGGGGAGATAAGATCCATAAATCACTGGAATGTAAGGTTGAAACAGATAAGAGTAGCTACAATTTATGAGACATTTATAGGCACACCAGTATTTTTCATTCGGCATTTCTGTTTCAGAAATTGGACTTTTTTTGTTCTAAGGAGACCTAGTTTTCTTACCCTCCTCACTTTCCTACCTTGGCCAATTGAAGAGGGAGCTTCCCTAAGTCCTACATAGTCTCAGAAGTCCTGGGTTTAAGATGCCAAAACCTTGGAAAGGATGCCTATATATGGGTGAGAACGTTGATACGCTTTGGATAGAGAGGGCTGAAGTACTGGGGAGGGTGTTGAAATACTGGGGAAGATGCCAAACTACTGGGAAGATTGCTGCAGTCCTGGAGAGGGTGCTGAGATACTGGGAAATATACGTGTGTACCAGAAGATGTTGAAGTATTAGGCAAAATGCTGAATCATGGGGAAGGTTGCTGAAATATTGGAGTGTGATGAAGCACTGGGGAGGGTGATGAACTACTGGAGAGGGTGTTAAAAAGTACTGGGGAGGGTATTGAGGTCCTGGGCAGTGCTGAAATACTGAGGAGAATGCTGAGGTCCTGGGCAGTGCCTTGGGAAGATCACTGATGTGTGGCAGGATACTTCTGCTTTCTTTTCATCCCCTTTCTTCTTAGTCTCCTGCAAGACTATGCGTGTCTAACCCATGAGACCAAGTTACCTTAAAAAATAAGACAAAGTTAGCCATTTAGTTTGATCTCTCTCTCTCTCTCTCTCTCTCTCTCTCTCTCTCTCTCTCTCTTTCTCTGTGGGTCCTGGAAACTAAGATGATTTCTCTGACTTGCAGTGTGAACCCCCACTTGGGGCAAGACTCAGGGTCTACCGCCAACCTCTCCCTCTTGCTCTCTTCAGAATTCTGATTCTGTCTGATTTTAGTCTTAGCCAGCAAAACCAAATAAATTACCCGGTGGTTCCATAATGTTTGGTCTGTATCTTGATGCTATTACCACAGAAGAGCTAGGTTGGTCAGTAGGTACTGTCACCTTCTGTTTATTGAATGTTTACAAAGCACCAGGAGTTTGGCCAAGTGCTTTGTACACATGATGTTCACAACAGCCCTCAAGGGAACTCCCACCTGACCAACACATTTATCTGGGTTCAAAGGTTCTGATCTCAAAGAAGAAAGGTAAATTGACAGAGATTAATGAAGTAAGATTTATGAACATATGAGAAGAGATACTAGCAAGGAGAGAGACATGCATTAAGAGATAAAGAATGGTAAAACTTTCAACTTCTATCCTTATAAAAATCCCTCTGTGAGATAATCTGTTATCACTGCAAAACTTTTTGCTTCTGTGCAGACTCATGACTACATTTTCTAGGGAAAGATCAATTCTGTTAAATTCTTAAACATTTTCTGAGCACCTACATAATTTTAGACAAAGCTCTTTATGTGGTAAGCACAGACTAATAAAAAAGAACCCTTGCTTGGTGTTTGGAAACTACAAATGCTTTGGAAATAGAGAGCTTGAGTTTAATTTCCAACTTGCATTGTACAGCTGTTTCACCTTGCAAAAGTTAATTTATATTTCTCAATCTCAGTTTCATCTGTTTAATGAAACAATATCAAAAACTTGTTACTATCTATGATAACATGTACCTGAAAGTTAGCACCAAGTCAGGCCAGATCTGGTAGTCAATAAATGGTAGTTACGACGAAAAGTTCCTGGATCAAGTGGTACCCAACCTCCTCCCTCTGACTCTTAGGATGCTTGGGAGAAAACAGAATTGATGATTTCAAAGTTTGGATACAAACTTGCAAAGTAAATAGGAGAATAGACATTAAGTAATAGCAACTCAGTTTTGAATAGTCATCTATATAGTTCAATAAATAATCACAGACCCATTTATTTGATTCTCACTGCAATCTTATGAAATGGGAAATAAACAGTATGTTTTTTATGTGTTTGCTTTGCAGTTGGAATCTCACTCTTTTCGCCCAGGCTGGAGGGCAGTAGCACTCTCGTGGCCATCACAACCTTGACTCACTGGGTTTAGGCGATCCTTCCGCCTCAGCCTTCCAAGTAACTGGAACTACAGACGCACGCCACCATGTCCGGCTGGTTTTTTGTGATTTATTGCAGAGATGAGGTCTCACCAAGTTGCCCAGGCTGGTCTCAAAGCCCCCGACTCAGGCAATCCTCTCGACTCGGCCTCCCAAAGTGCTGGGATTATGGGCTGAGCCACGGCGCCCGGCCTTAGTATGTTTTTTAATTATTATTTTCAGAGGCTCACAAAGCTGAACAGCATTTCCCAAGATCACAGAGTTTATAAGTGGCAGGGCCAAGGTCTAAATGACACTGCTAATTCCATGGTTTTTAGCCAAAGGTAATCCATTCAAGCCAAGGAATTTGCAATTGTATCAGTTCTTCTGTCTCTGTATCAGTTCTTCTGTCTCCTGTTTGTGAATCCTGGGTCACATTAAAAAAAAAAAACTCATGTCAAAGAACTGGGTGGAGGGTGAGAACAAGGATTCTAAGGCAAAGTGGAGTCAGACTTGCAGTACAGCCTGCTTCTCCTTTAGTTAACTTTGTAGGAGCATCTGTTCACTCTGTGGCCCCGGGGTCTGGGTAGACAATAAGAGACGATATGGCTGACAACATTAGCTCTTGATATGAGCAATCAGAGATCTTTCCAGATCCGTGACGATGCCCCTCCTGGCAGGCTAGGCTGGATTCTGCATATGCCATACGAACAGCAGAGTTCTCATCAACAGAAGCCGGGAGAGCGTGGCCCCACTTCCTCAAACTTCATTAACTGTACTTCTATTTTTGCATTGTCTTGTTTCCATTTGGTGTCAGAAAGGAATCTCACCCTGGGGTCAGAGGCATTTGTGTCAGTGGCAGGCAAAAACTCATATGTTCCAGTGCAGTGGTTTTTTTTCTTTAATTTTTTTTTAAGGATTTCTTGGCCAAAACATAATCACTCAAATTCCCTAATGGAAGAGAATATGACAATGGCGTGGTTTGTCTAAATATTGCTGGATCATGATACTTTATTTTGTCCTTCCTTCCTTCATTGTTTTCACATCTTTAGTTTTTGTTTAGTGAATCTTAACTCTGTCTTATGCACGCTATCATGTTCTGAAGTATAGAGAATATATATCCGCTCCTTGAGTTTCTGATAGACTGTTGGAAAAGTCAAGCATAGGTACATCAAAACGAATTGTTACACAGTGCAAGTAGGATAACAGAGGTTGCCAAGTATATTATATGGAAGCTCAGAGAAGCAAGATTTCAACTTTCACTGGGGAGAAAGAATCAAGAGATTTGGAGGACAGAAAGACATTCAGTCTGGAGTGTGCAGGCACAGATGCAAGTGTGTGAGGGAACAGCAAAGGAAAGTGAAAAACACACAGCCTGTCCTGTACAGCAAGTCAAAGGGCCTGAGAACTAGCTTTGAGCTGGAGGGTTTTATGGGGCGGCTGTCATCAGGGTTGGGCTGCAGGAAAGCAATGTTGGTGTTAGTGTAGACAGTGGGTGGGAGTGGGTATGACACAGATGGACCTTTGGACACTAGGGCAGTTGGGGATCAGTGAGGATGAATGGGTCAGGGAAAGGCTATTTTTCTTTTCAGTCTATGGACCCTGGAAAGGCCATCTTAACCCACCATCCCATGTCCTTCAATATAATTAAAAATAAGTACAATAATAAACCATCAATGAAAAACACATATGATAAACTAAAATGTTTTTCTAGACCTTTTTTTCTGAACTAGATAGATCTATATAACTGCACCGAAGTTACACCTTTCTCTTTTATTTTTTGGGTCCTTTCTCATAAGTTCTCTAAGCATATGCTTAGAGTGTTGAGAGTAGAGGTCCATCCATGCAGGAGACTCCACAGGGAATAAACTTACAATATCATGGCCCTTCCACAGCCTTGGATCTTTAGCCACTTGGGCACATGGGCATGGACAGTGACTTATGAGAGGGGTTGAAGGAACACAGTATGACTGTATGACTGCTTTGTGAGTCTGACATCCTAGGTTGGCTCACACTGGAAGCAATGTGACATTTCTGTATGAAGGTGCAACAGGTGCATGAACCAGTATGGCTCAGTTCACCTTGCATGGCTAACTGTTATCACTCTAATCTGAATGCTAACTCACTCCTCTCTCTTGAGATGATATCTTCTACTTCATAGAGTTTTTTTAAAAAAAGATAGTAGAGGAAGTGTTTGAGGAAGGTGGCTCAAAAGGGCACAGGGGAAAGGAGGTGGGAGAACAAGATCATTGTCAAGGAGAAGGAAAATGGCAGGCTTTCTTCTTTCCCTAGGGTTGATTCTAGCCTTGCAGTACAGATCATATTATACAAAGTCATTGGCATGCACATCAGTATAAATCAGGACACAGGTGCTCATTCTTTGCAACTGCCTACAAATTTCCCCTGAAAGAGAAAACAGGGCTCTGATTCAGAAGCCCAGCTTCTCTAAGTGCTGTATTGTTTAAAAGTCTGGCCGTTGTAAGATAACTCATGATAGAGGATATCCTCTCTTCCTTTAGTCCCTCCTATTACCCCTCACCACCAAACATACCATCAAGTTACCCTTCTTCACTCCTGCTCACTCCCTAAGCTGGAGGTAGTTAGATTATAAAGGGGTCCTGGATATAATGGAATGGAATAATCTCTACTATAACAAGAACAGGATCTATCCATCATGTACTCTATGACTTTCTGAAGACCCTCACCATCTCTTAGTCCATAACTTAAAAATGTTTAATGACATAATATTCACAGTGAAAAGCAGGATTAACAAGGATATTCATTTCTTCATTTTGAATCCAGAACCATTGTGATGTCTCTGTCTCGCTCTCTCTCCATTCCTCACTTCCCCTCACTTCTAAGTCTAGTTCTCTAATAATGTAAATTGTTTGCATTTCTCTAAATGAGCCATGCTCTTTCCTGCAATATAAATGCTGCCTCTTTCTTTTCCAGAGATAACTCCTTTCTAGTCTTTAAATCTCAGACAGCATCTCCTCCAGGAAGCCTTCTCTGACCTTTCCCAGGCTGGATCAGCTGCCTTTACACTGAACCTTGATAGCACCTTGATTTCTTCTATTACAAACTCTGCAACTCTACTGTAAATATCCTCTTTCATTTCCATTCCTGCCACTAGAACTTGAGCTTCTGAGGGAGAAATCCTTTGATTATAATATGTCACTGGTAGTTACACACATCATCAGTTCAATAACAAATATTTATTGATTTAATAAACCTTACCATATAAAATACAGGCACTTATTATAAAACACGTTTCAATTTCACAACATTGAGAGAAAAAACAATGTGGAACTTTCTACTAAGAAAATATGATTTGTTTCCTAATTGCTGCATTGTTAGCCCCTGACACTTAGTAGGGCAGCAGAGACTGTACACATTGGCAAACACCCATGTGATCCCCCTCATTTTCAGCCCCCATGAAACCAGGTGAAGTTCTGCCACTATCTTCCCAGTGGAACAAGCCAAAGTGATGTGTCACTTCTGGTAATTATTCTTTTCCACTCTCTCATATTCCTGTGATTAGAAATAAAGGACCCTAAGATGGTGGAGTTACAGGTGAGAAGCGGTCTGGGTCTCTGCTTCACCACATCTAAAATGAATAGAACAGTGACGGAAACATAAATAAACCACAAAGACTAAGCCATTAAGACCTCGTGTTTTTCTTTTTCTTGCTTTTGTTGTTGTCCTTGTTCCTACACTATCGTCTATATTATCTTTATTAATATGTCAAAATACTTGAACAATTATAATGCTATAAGAAAGCGAATGGCAGTGGTGGGAAACTGTCTTGGGGGTGTGTGATTGGCAGTTGAGGGAAACTGCTAGGGGAGGGAGGGGCATACCTCATCAACAAGGGTACCTAACCCTGAATTGTACCCCACATTTTTATAATAAATAATTTTTTTAAATAGGTCAAAATAAGGGTCTTATAAATAATTTCCTAAATTGAAAAATTAGAATGTTGGCCAGGTACAGTGGCTCATGCCCGTACTCCCAGCATTTTGGGAGACTGAAGCAGGTAGATTGCTTGAACCCAGGAATTCGAGACCAGCCTATGCAGTGTAGCAAAACCTTGTCTCTACAAAGAATAATTTTTAAAATGTCAGGTGTGGTGGTGTGCACCTGTAGTCGCAGTTACTCGGGACGCTGAGTTATAAAGATCACCTGAGCCCAGAAAATTGAGGCAGCCATGACCTTACTCCGGCCTGGGCAACAGAATGAGACCCTGACTAAATTAAAAAAATAAAAATACTATCATGTTAAAGACAAATAAGTACATATGATTTTGCTTTAGAAGCTAATAAGTGCTGTGCAAAAGCAAAGAGTTTCTTTGATGACTGCAATACACCATCTATTTTAATCCTCACAGCTCCAGTTGGTATCATTTCCATGTGCAGGTGAGGAGTCTGAGCTTTGGTGAGTTTGAGAGTTTTGTTCAAATTCACATGCATGCAACTACTTAAGGGGTAGAATTTAAATTCTCAATAAATCCTTTAGTGAGAAATCCAGACTTATTTCCAACTAGTCTGCCACAAAAGACAAGACCTCCTCCGACGCAACTGTGGGGGCAGTCCCAATCTGACTGCAGGTGTTCTATAAGCCAAATCCTTTTTTAGACCCTGAGTGCCCAGGAGATTTTTGCTTAGTTCCCATGTGACATTGGTTTGAAGAGATAAATGATCTATTAACAAATATGTGTCACATGATCATTCTGCCCTAGGTTGTGTACTAGGCCATTAGTTACCAGGATATACAATACTTCAGAATAAGACAGATGCGTTTCTCATGAAACATTAAATCTAAGATTTAAAAAAAATGAACAAACCATCGCCAGTAATATGGAGATTGCAGGCCAAGGGTGTCAGACAGTTGAGTGGTTCAGAAGTAAGGTTTTTGAGCCAGCCTGCCCTGTTCAAACTCGTCACCAATTAGATGTCTTACCCAAATTTTCTGAACCTCAGATACTTTACATGCAAAACGGAGACAATGCAACTACCTAAATTATTCTGCTGTTGTGAGGATAGAGTGAATAATTCATGTAAACCTCCAAGAGCAGCTACTACATAGTCAGCCCTCAGGAAGCGTTCCCAACTGATCATGTTGTTACCATTTCTGAGAAGTTCATGGTACTACACTGGTGTACACTAAGAGAATAAACTTTATGCAGCCAAACTTCTGACGAAATGACGTTTAAAGTCAAATCTGGCCGGGCTCTGTGGCTCAGCCTGTAATCCCGTGCTTTGGGAGGCTGAGGTGAGTGGATTGCCTGAGCCCGCGGGTTCGAGACCCGCCTGGGCAACTTGGCGAGACCTCATCTCTACAACAAATAAAAAAAATCAGCCGGGCATGGTAGCGCATGCCTGTAATTCCGGCTACTCGGGAGGCTGAAGCGGAAGGATCGCTGGAGCCCAGCAGGTCGAGGCTGCAGTGGCTGGGAGCGGCCACTGCACTCCAGTCTGGGCGACAGAGTAAGACTCCAACTGAAAAAAATAAAATAAAATAAAAATAAAATAAGATAAAATAAAGTCAAATCTGGAGAAAGGGTGGGACTCAGCAAGTGAAGAGTCTTGGAATGTTTTCTAGAGCACTCCAAGCAGAAGGACCAGCATGAGTAACAGCACTAGGCACCAAAGAGATTGGTGCAAATTAAGTATATCTGTGTGGCAGAGGCATAAAGACTATGCAGAGTATGTGGTGGATAGGTAGGTGGGGGCAAAGTTATGAAAGGGATTTGAAGCTCAGTTATGGTCTTCAAAAGGTATTCTAGAATCATTGTGATTCTGTTCTCTCCTCTCCCTCTTTTTCTCCCTTTCCCTCTCCATTCCACACCTCCCTTCACTTCTCTGTCTGGTGTAAGGAAAGTCACTAAAAGACTGTAGATTTGCTTTACATAGTCAGCATCTGATTTTGGATTTTGCAAGGTAGGGAGACTACCATTCTTGGTTTGACAGGTTTAAGCTTCCAGGCAGTTCTTTAATAAGTAATGTTAATTAGTATATCGCCAAAATAGATACTCAAATGCTACCATGTCCCATTTCTCCATAACCAAGATCCTAGTACAATCCAAGATCTCTTCTTAATTTCCGCAACAGCCGTTTCAGCTGCTATTTTTGTTTTCCCTCGTGCCACCCCCACTCCACCCAACGGCTTAATATCCTGTACTCGGCAACCAGAGTAATCTCTCTAAAGCATAATCAGATTATGTCATCCCCTGCTTAAAACCATCTAATCATTTTCCTTTTCACTTAGAAGAAATATCCAAAATCCTTATCATGATGAAAACAGTCTTACATAAACTAGATTTTCTTTCCTTTTTTTTTTAATCATTTCAATTTCAATTTAAACATTTTTATCTAAGGGAGATTTTTTCTGACAACTGTAGGTAATGCAACATGGTACCTCCCCTCCCCATAAAACAAAAGTCACTGTTCTCTCTATATAATTCCTGGTGTAATTTTTAAAGACCTTATCAGTACCTGAATATGTCTCCTGTGTTCATTTGTCCCTGTGTTTGTTATTTTTTCCCTCCTAGAAGATAAATTCCATTGGGCAGGAATTCTGTCTGCCTGATGCACCATTGTGTCCTTAGCACAGGGAGGAATTTATGGCAGAAACTGGAGAAGAATATCTAGTTTTTGTTACTAACTGAATGTGTCATTCTTCCAATCAACATTTATTTTCCCAAATAGATGTGTGTTCACCATTACACAAGTTTTAGAGCTCCATGCACCACAAGATTGCCAGATAATGTGACACTGTGGTTATGCCAAATCCCAGAGGCTTTTGGGTCTGAATTACATATGGCTATTACTGCTACTTCTAATGACCATTATCATCGTTATCATAAATCTTTAAACTTGATGTTCAACAAAACTCTGCTACAAAACCAGCTGTCTCTATGGAATACATTCCACGTGCTGAGTACTCTGTCACTTTTTTGATCTTCAGAATGAGTGCAGGCTGACACCATTTTCCTTATTTTTCAAGTGAAGAATAAGGATAAGAATATTTTTGAAATACCTTGCAATTCAAGCCATTAGAGAGAGAAAACACTCATTTGTCATCGCTTGTCTATGATGCTTAGATGTGCTCTGAGCTCAGAAAAAGTTTAAATGACTTATTCCAAATCATGTAGCTAATATGTGAGGGAGTGCATTTCAAGCCCTGATCTGTTTGAGTCTAAATACAGCACTTTCCACAAGACAACTCTGCCTCTCCCATTTTATGCCAAATCATCTCTGCTCCTGAGTATTGGCTGGGTCTCCAGGAAGCCAGCTCAGCATCATCCTTTGGATCTTTAGGACTCGCTACAGTCCACTCTTTCTTTCTGTAAAACTACTATGATAGGAATTGATTTCTGAAGCCTCTGGTCTTGGCCACTCTGTGCCGAATTCTCAACACAATCTCTTATCATGAGGCCGTAAATCAAGTCCACTTCATTTCTCATTCCAAGTGGGGAAAGATAATAATGTGTTTGTTTAATCCAATTGGTGAGATCAGGTTATTAAGACAAATTCACTGAAAAGCTCTCACTATCTACATGTGATTTTTTGTTGTTTTTGTCTACAGTAAGTACTTACTACTTTAAATTTAATGGAAAAGATTTGAAGCTCAGACAATTCAGTCTGGATATGTACAGTCCGTAGAGTGAGAGAATGGTAGGACTCTGCTTGCCCTTCCCTTGCAAAGATTCTTTAATAGATATTAAGAGATCTTGAAATGAGCGTGATAGAAAACGGCTTTCTGCTTGCGTAATGTTAACCATATTAGATCCCACAGCATTAAACATGCTTCTGGAATAATGCTAATTATAAGCAAAGAGCTGCAGATTTGAGTTAAATCTTTGACATTTCAAGAAAAAATATTAGAAAAACATGCCTCACATTTTTTCTCCCTTGTCAGACAAATTGGTATTCTGTTGATCTTATTTTTGAAATATCTTGCAATTCAAGCCATTAGAGAGAGAAAACACTTATTTGTCATCACTTTCCTATGATGCTTAGATGTGCTCTGTCAAAGATGATTTTTCAGACATAATCCATTCATGTGAGAATTGCTATTTGTGTTAATTAGTATGTGACAGCTTGGATTTCTCTAGAGGGCCTCCTAATTCTTGTGGCTTATTTAAAGGGGTGAAATAAATCTATTGTGCAGTAATTGAGACATGGGTCTAATATTTCTTCTGCTGGACCTCTTGCCCTAAGGGGTTTTGTAAGATGTTTATCTCAGATATGGTCAAGTGTATTTTCGTTTGGTCAAGCTTTTTTTCCCCCCTCCCCTCAAGACCTATACAGCCTGTCTCTTATATGCACTTTTGAAGTTGAAAACTATTTGAAAGCTGAAAGTTTTTTTTCAGCATTTTGCAGTGAAGCATTGCCTGAATTGTCATGAGGCTCTTTATACTCTTTATTTATACCATTAGTGTGAAGTCTTCTGTGGTTTACTAGCTAAATATTCATGTATTTGTTGTCCCTGATCCACAGAGGGATTGCCCTTGTAAAATTTTTAAAAAGAAGAAAGACAGACAAAAAGAAAACAAACAAAAAAATTCTAAAGCACATTCAGCACAAAAGCTTCTTAATACATTATTATGAATCTGTGTTTCTATGTTGATGACAACTATGTGAATATTCATGTAGTTTTCATCTGTATAAATATTTAAGTTCAATTAGAAGATACCATCAAGTTGATAATAATATTCGTCTTTTTCTTTACTCTCTATGCATCTGCTTTCCTTCACCCTTAATATAAAAGACCTCCTCTAGTCTCTATAACTGAAAAATATCACTATATTCCAAGACCCAAATTCCTTCACAATGCCTTCTCTATTTCTCTAGCACAGCAATATTCACCGTTCTCCAGGGAAAAAAAATCAGGCACCTTTATCACATTCAAAAGTGAATTTACGGTTAATTGCTTGCAGGTCTCCCTACCTGACAGTAGAGTTTACTATCTTTTATTAATTTATTTTTTCATGGAATAATTTATGGAATTAATCAACTTTTGTATGAGTTCTATACAGGTACTTTTAATTTTGTTTTTTCTACTGGATGTTGCAAAAAATTTTAGCATACTTATTAATGCCTTTATTTTATACAGAAGAAAAAACTGGAAACCAAGTCTCAGAAAAATTAGATAACTTTTCAAAGGTTATACTTATTATAAGCTGCAGCGTTAAGACTATAACTTAGGTCTTTATAACCCAAAAGTCCATGTTATGTGGATACTCTGCCATGTGTGAGAGGCATATTGTTCATTTTCTCTGTTTTGGTCATGCTATATGTCATTATCAATGTGTTTTGTAAATAGGTAGTTAGATATATTGTTCATTTTTTAGTAGATGACACAGAAGAACATAGATACTTCTTGTCTGACTCTAAGGAATTATGTTCTAGCCTAAGACTGACCTATTGCTTCCTCCATAAATCTTGTTTGTTGAATTTATTCATATTCCAGAAGAAATAATACCATCCAAAATTAATGCCACTTAAACACAAGAAAACATATTACTTTTATTTGGAATGAGAGATTTGCAATTGGCTATTATGACAGTCAGCTGAAAGTAAGGTACCAGGTCCTGCTAAGTCAATTATTTGCATTTTCTTTTCTTCTTTTTAAATTTTTTATTTTAAAGATGTGGGGTATAATTCAACCTTAGATATACAAATGGTCATTGTAGAGGTAAAGGTTGGGCCTCACATTGGTCCCCATTTCACCTGGTTTGAGATCAGGTACCCTTATTGATGAAGTGTACCTTCCTCCCTCCCACCCCTGGCAGTTTCCCACTACTGCCAATTCCTTTCTTATAGCATTATGATAATTGTTCAGGGTCTACTTACGTGAGTGAGAACATGTGGTACTCAGTTATTTGTTTCTGTGGTAGATCACTGAGTATTATAGATTCAAAGTTGATTCAAGTTGCTGTGAAGTTCATAATTTTGTCCTTCTTTAGGGTTGTGTAATATTCCATCATGTCTATGTACCACATTTTTAAAATCCAGCCCATTTTTGATGGGCATCACGGTTGACTCCAAGTTTTTGCTATTATGAATAATGCTGCAATAAACATGCGTGTGTAGCATCTTTTTCACAGAGTGATTTGAGTTCTTCCAGGTATATTCCCAGAAGGGGGATGCTGGGTCATATAGAAGGTCAATTTTCAGATTTTTTGGGAATCACCTCACTGTTTTCCATAGAGGTTGTGCTAGTTTACATTCCCACCAGCGGTGTAGAAGTGTCCTATTTTCTCCACATCCTCTCCAGCATCTGTTGTTTGTTTGAGTTACTGATGATGGCCATCCTGACTGGAGTGAGGTGGTCTCTCAGTTGCATTTTCCCCAGCACTCTCACCTCTGATGCTACAGCACAATTATGACAAATTTGTTGTCCACTCTTCAGGACGCAGTCAAAAAAGGGAAATCTGATCTATGGTTCCTGACCTCAGTTAAACCAATCTGCTTTTTTCCTGTGGTCATTTTCATAGTATTTTTGCAATTTAATTTTATTTTTAGCTCAATAATATATAATGTGTTAATCTATATTGTAGTGATGTTCTTTGGTTCACTTCTGCATGGTGTTTCAATGAAAAAGTATTCCACAATTAATTACTCAATCTTACAGCCAGAATACATTGTTTTGTTATTTTTCTTCTGTTTTTCTGTTCGGTATCCTTTCACTTATTATGCAAATATTTTTTGAGTGCCTATTCTGTGCCAAGTACTATTTTAGGCAGTCAGGAAATAGCGATAAAGAAATGAAGTGATGCACTCGGAAAGATTACATTCTAGAGTGAAAAATGAAATAAAATAAATGTGAATGCACATTATGTCAGACGTAGAGAAAAATAAAGCAGTATGGGGGGGTAAGAATAGTAGTATAGGATAGTGTCATTATTTTATGAGACCTAGCTAGGAAAATCTTCATTTATAAGATGAGAATTTTAGTAGAGACCTTTATCTGGTGCTTTCCGGAGAAAAAAGTATTCCAAACAGAATGCAAAGACCTTCAGTTTGTAGGGTTTTAGAACGTTCAGGGAATGGCAAGTAGGCCACTGCACCTGGACCAGAGTAACTGGGGAGAAAATTGTAGGAGGTGAAGTCAGAAATGTTGTAGGATCTTATGGGGAAATTTGTTCAGAAGAGTGACATGACAAGAATTACGATTTAATAGAATTACACTGGGTGCTATGTTGAGTATGAAAATTAAAGATCTTAGGGTGAATCACGGAGTCTGAATGGAATGTACTGGAGACTCAAGTTCAAAGATGGTGGTAGTTTAAACTACGGTAGTGAGAAATAATCTAATTATATAAATATGATAGTATATTTATGTATTAGGGAGTTAGATTTTTCGCACCTCCCTATGTTTATGCTGACACTGACTTTACACTTGACATGGGACTATTTTGGCTAACAGGATAGTAGCAAATTAAAGTAAACAGGAGATTAAAAACTTGCTTGTGTGCCTCTTCTTTCTCGTCGCCATGATATCAATATGCCTGGACTAGCCTATTGAGGGATGTGAGAGATGCAGAGAGCTGAACTATTCATGCCAAAGTCACCAAGGCTAGCCACCAGCTGAACACATACACATGAAGGAGACCATGAGATAAACCAAGTCAAGTCCTAATAATCAAAACTGTTCCATTAACTTGTAGGCTTGTGTAAAATAATAAGTGATTATTGTTTTGAGTTTTGAAGTAGTTATACAGCATTAGCTAAGTAGCTTTTCTGCTTACTTTTCTTATTTATAGAAACAGAAAGGAAGGTCAATTACTAAGAATGGAGATCAAAGAGGAAGTATCAGGCTTTTGAGGAGTGAAGAGAAATCATAAAATATCCATCTAGGAGAATGAGAGAGAACAATATAAGAACCTTAGGAGAATTTTGTAGTATCTCTAATTGATACAAATGTTCTGGTTAGGATTAATGGTTAAGAACGTAACAGGAGATAAGACAGTGTGATTGTGTGGTCATCATACATATTGGGCTACATTAGATAGGTGAAGAGGAGGCAGAGACTTGGATTTAGCCAGGTTGGCTATGTTTTGGTTTTTGAAAAAGGAGAACTTATCAGGAATCAGCAAACGCTTACTGTAATGGGTGACAAATATTTTAGGTTGTGAGCCAGATTCTCTCTGTTGTGACTGAACTCTGCTGTTGCAGCAACAAAACAGTCATAGAAAGTATATAAACAAAAGGGCATTGTTCTGTATTTCAATAAAGCTTTATTTACAAAACAAGCAGCCAGCATCAGGTCTAGAAAACTAAGGGTGTCTGATGCTGGCCATCTGTTTTGTAAATAAAATGATGTTGGAAAAGTGCATAATGCATCAACACACAAACACATGCATATTTGTACCAATTAATGTGTGCTAGAGTGTTAATTCCCTTCCTTACCCAAATTTGATTACATAGACTGCCATTGCAATCATTCTCTTCTACAACTCAAGATCATATTATGCACCACTGTGTTTCATTTATATTTGTGGTCATGGAAAATGACATTTTTAAGAATGCAAGTCTCTTGGTATTAATACAAATATGAAACCCCATGGTGATTTGGATCTTCCTTATGTAGCATCTATTTGCAAATGGCTTAAAGAGAAGGTCTCAATGCCAGCATGTCTCATATATAGAAACCAATTAATATTTTATTTTGCCTCTAACGCAGTGTTGTCAGCATTTTTAAGTCACACTAATATAAAAATATCTGTTCATTCTCAAAAAATTTTTAAGCATAAAAAGTGAAAAGAAGTAAAATAAATTTATTCTAAGTCCCAGCACACAGCAATGTCAATATTTGATTATTATATGTGTGTGTATACTCAAGTACACACACGCAAACACTCTCAATAGATATTACATAAAATATAGATGTTGCTGTGCTTTATAAGGAGGGAATATCTGGAACAAACAGTTCTATAACTACATTCTATTTATTTGTAAAACCTAGTGACACTTAGCTTGATGTGTATTAGGTAGTATTTTTTTCCTCCCATCAGGTTAGTGCTTCAGAATATGTCAAGGTAATTATAAGAGTATGCATGGATTCTGGGCAGACCTAAGAAAAATTTCTATCCTTCTAACTTATCAGCTAGGAGATAGTAATAAGAAAGTCAATGACTGAGATTTGTTGACAGCATGCTAAATTCCAGGCATTGTTTTAAGCACCTTTCTCATACACTCTCTTATAAATCTCACAAGGCAGTAAAGTTGGTAGCATCATCTCCATTTTACAGATGAACACATTGAGGTGCTAACTAATACACCAATGCTCAGTTTATTCTCTTGGAAAACAGGGGAACAATATCTTCCAGAGAGGGAAAATAATATATAATAGTTAAGTCTCAATCACAGAGCACTGTACCTGGCCTAGGATGTGTACTCAGGAAATATTTCCTTTCCCTCCTTCTAACAAGGAATCAAGTCATCTCAACTAATACTTCAATTATCTGTGCAACCACCTAACATTAAAACAAAATCTACCATGAAAAGAGAGGAAGAAAAATCAGGCAGAAGTCAAGATGACGTAGTCATTACTCTCACAGCCCTTTAATTTTGCTAGTCACACAAGGATTCTTATAGAATTAATGCTGTCAGAGGGAATGGCTCTGAACCAGACCATTCACATTCTCTGACCTTGACTCCATAGAAAGACAATCTTCCAAAAATAATACAAACACCAGAAGTACTTTGGTTGAAACATACATATACAACTGGATGGTCCCAGAATCATGCCCCAAGCAAGTTCTTGAGTGTATCTCATTTAGATGCAAGTAGCACCCAGAAAACTCCATAAAGGAATGGGGAGTTGAGGAGGGGAGGGGAGACAATGTATAATGCATTGATGAACAAGTCATTACCATAAGCACGTGGAAGTCCACACCACTAAGAACGTTCTTAGAAAGAATGTACAGAACTGTGAGTTGCCGAGTTAAGTTCTCCCATCCCAGGTATGAAGCTGGAGTATAATATACTCACTATCTTCTGTTTCATCAGTTAAGGACTATTTTCAAGGGTGTTGCTTCCTGTCATTCTTGCTGGCCTCTTCCCTGCTTGTGAATGAATCATGCTCAAGTAAACAAAGACCTCAGACAAAGAGTCCTATATATTTGCAGAAAAAAAGACCCTGGATAAGGAAAACATCAGTGATGAAGAGATAGAAGAAATGTAACAATAATCCCTGCTACAGACCAAGAAGCAGCATCTGGGTTTAAGATAACATAATACAAAGTGCATCCTAGAGTATAGCTTCGCCACACTAGCATTACAAATATTATTACCAAAAAGAAAAAAAAAACCTTCAATATATAGAATGAGAAAGAACAGCTATCAAACTGAGGGATATGGAAATTCATGGGCATAAGTGTTGGGTTCCTTTCCCTATTTTATTTTATTTTTTTAGCAATATGCAGCATAGTGCTTTTTTTTCAGAAAAGGAACTAGGCCAAATGACCTCTCCTATGTAAAGAACTTTCATATGTTTCCTATGTGAAGAGTTTCTGAAATGTTTAATAAGTTAAACAAGCTTTGTAGGCATAGAGGAGGTGTTAGAAGTATCAACATATCAGAGTCCCTCTTTTTATCACATTTGTTTTTAATAATGATTTCAACAGTCCAGTTTGCAATATCTACCACCTCTGATTTCAAATTGTACAGTCATTCCCTACCTTGGATAGTTTACATGTTTATCTGGACTCAAAAGCCCTCCAGGAAACTTTCGATTACCCAAGTTCTATTTTTGATAAGACAACGTGTTTTTTTTTCCTTTCTTCTATTTTTTAAAGTGTGGTTAAAATATATACAATGTAAAATTTGCCCTCTTAACTCTTAATTGTATAGTTCAATTATATTAAGTACGTCCCCACACTGTTGTGCCATCTCCATAACTTCTTTGCCTTGCAAAACTGAAACTCTGTACCTATTAACAATAACTCCCCATTTCCTTCCTCTTCCCTGATCTTGGAAACCACCATTTGACTTTGTTTCTGTGAGTTTACTACTCTAGGAACCTCAATTATGCGGAATCATATGGCATTTGTCTTTTTGTGACTAGTTTATTTCACTTAAAATGTTATCCTTATGGCTCATCTGTGTTCCAGAATCTCCTTACTTGTTAAGGCTGAATAATATCCCATTGCATGAATATACAACATTTTCTTTCTTTACTCAGTATCAGTGAATACTTGCATTGCTTTCACTACTTGTCTTTTATGAGTAATGTGATATGAAGATGGTGTACAGCTCCTCATTTTATTCAGATAAGGAGACAGAAGCTCAGCAATATGGATTAAACAGCTTGCCTGGTTCCAGTAGCTACCTGTGACTGGGCTTGGGCTCTGATCCAGCTGATCTAAGTCCAAAGACCACCCTCTTTCCAGTCATTCAATCTTATAATTTTGTTGAACACTTACGATGGCCAAACCCTGTGGGAGATGCTGGGGTAGGAAAGTGAATAAAACAGACACATTCATTCCCCCCTTGATGCTTATATTCTACTGAAGGAGATGGACAATGAAGTGGGAAACAAAATCATTGACAGTGACAAGTTATATGATTAAAAAAATGACAAGGTTATGGGAGAGAGTAACTGATGAACAGGGATCTTCTTTGTAGACAACTCTAAGTTCATGGCCCTTGAACAGAGATTCAGAGGACAAAAAGGAGCCAGGCATGAGGGAAGTTAGAAGAGCCTTCAGCAGAAGAAGCAACAAGGTATGTCCCTGAATGAGAGCAGATTTTGCTTAACCGAGGAACACACATGATCGCTGTATGTCTGTAATATACCGAGCAAGAATGGAAAAATGAGTTGAGGACGAACAAGCAGACAGGTGGTGAGTCAAACAGGGAATTTATTCTAAGAGCAACAGGAAGCATTTGAAGGGCTTTGAGCGGCAGAGTGCAGTAATCTGACTCATGTTTACCACTCTGACTCTTATACACTATTAATAAAAATCACTAATGTTTGTTGTGTACTTACATTATGTCAGGCAAGGTTTTAAGCTTTCATTAACTTGCTAACTTTTACAATGCTTTTAAGAACCTATTATTTTCTGAGACACAGAGAAGTTAAGCAATTTGCCCAAAGTCACACAATATAACTTGTAAGTAGTAGAGGTAAGATCTGAACTTTCGAAATTTGACCCAAGTATCCACTCACTTAATAGGGAAGACATAAAGTCAATGAAATATTATGATGCAAAATTTGTTTGAATTTGGTTTTTCTTTTGTTTATTCTCCATAGGCTTAGTTCACAGAGCCTTCTAGATAGTAAACTGATAATGCCATCATAGGGTTGTAATATATTTTCTAGTCATTGTGTATAATCCTGTCAACAGCCCTATGAAATAACAGCTATAAATTGACCCTTGCAGTATACGTTGGTCTGCAGAAGGGAACACCTCTTCCCAGATCAAACTCTTCTCTTCGGGTAGAGGCAGATCTGTTAAGATCACACCACTTGTTTCTCTTTCTTTTGTCTCACTCATTGCTTTTGTGCAGAACTCTAGAGACATACTATTGGCATGTATACAAGAAGAAACTGAAGACTGCTTAGCCCATGCATTTTATCTCCTCTTTTTCTTGGCAGCTGGCTTCCAACAGATAGCTGAAAGTCTCAGTTGCTCTCAGCCATGTGGAAAACTTGACAACAGATGCCAAAAGAAGGCTGCTAGTCCAGGAGTCTAGTGACCAGGGGAATGGATATGGGATAGAAGCCTAACTATCTGACTCTATAAACTGAGATCTACAACTATTTTCTAGCATGAGTGGTAAAGGATATATTTTGACACCGTCATTCAAATCTATATTTGTTTTTCTTATCTCTCAACTGGTCAGAAAGGGAAAAGAGGTATTGCTTTTGCTGCCTGTTCAACCCAAACACTTGACATATAGTAGTTACTTAGTAACTTTTGGGTCAGTACTCCTATTTTCCAGAGGTCCAAAGACCTCTTTAAAATCACCCATCCCATCAGAGAGCTGAGATTGGAACCCATGTCTTCCGTGTCCCCAGGAGATCAGTGAATCAATGAATGAAAAGTCACATGTAGAGATCTTGGCCTATCAAAGACCCATCCGTGCCCACCACAGCAATACCTGTCTTGGAAAGTTTCTCCGAGACAGAACCCTCTCCTCTAAGCTTCAAGGGTTTTCAGCAAGTCAGTGGCGCCTCCACTCATGACTCCAAACAGACCAATGTCAAGCTCTGGGAATTGTTCTCTCAATTTGCCTAGCCAAGAGCCATAATTGCTTCAGGCATCACTAGCCATGTGTCGAATCTGCAATCAATAATTCAAATAGCTGAGAAGATGAGTGTCGGCTATTTTGCCCAAGCACTGCTTGTTCTGCATTCCCAGGGCTTCAACCTTCTGCAGTCATGTGGAGACAACTGTTTCCTTGTCAGGTGGGAGCAGGCAGTCTAAACGAGGAATGATATTTCCTCTCCTGCAAGAAATAAGTAAAAATAAACACCCTCAATGGTGGATGACATCAGATCACACAGTAATATTGTCCAAAGGTCAGAAGGTGGAGCCAAATGTCAAATGCTGGGAGAAAAGATTGCTTTTCTGATGTGGATATTTGTGGACTCCCCTGATACTTAATATGCTACCAAACACTTGATTGCTGTAAAGATCATAGACTCAGAAAAATCTTGATTTGGCTTCATCTCTTGACATTGTTTTTTCCTTGTTCTCGTTTTTAACAGAAGAAGTGGAAAATAGGCTTCAATGTCTAATGAAACTAATCCTTGGAAGTAGGTTAATCCAAAGCTGCTTTCACCATTAATAATAAGAAGTGGATGTCTAAAATGTTATCTGATTACATTTTGTAAGTTTTTATTGAAAGAATAAAGTGAGGCAAAAGATTAGGTTGTGATTATACTCTACTTCTAGAATAATTAAGAAAAAAGCAACAGCACAAACATGTTATTTGAATGACATCCAACTGTATTTCTTCAGCATAGATCATATAATGATATTTTCCACCTTCTAATTTGTTATGACTCTGGATTATATAAGCTAAAGTGCTAAAGTCATTTTTCACAGTCTTGATTGTCCCCACATTTTTATCTTGCTGGCACCATGTTGGACAAAAATACCAATAGTCCATTCTTGAACAACCTCAGTAGTACAACATATAAGACTTACATTTAACATTCTAAATTCGTTTTCCACAATACCTTCCTCATCTCCATATTCCTCTCCATTTGGTTGGTTTTGTTGCCTAAAGTGTGCATTGGGTCACCAGACAGCAGCCTTAATATGCATTTCACCACAATTTCCTTGAGCAGATATTGGCCTCTGTCTTCCTTTCCTGTTGCCAGGCATCCCCAGTATCGGAGCACCACCTGAACATCAGATTTGACTGGAGCCCAGAAACAACGAGCTTCACTTTTTGCTGCCCCCTCCCTGCCTAAAAAAATCACTGTGAAGTGATGACGTAACACAATGGTAGTCATTCATTTTGTTTATGAGTCTCTTTCTCTCTCTCTCTCTCTCTCTCTCTCTCTCCACTTGGTGATCTTACAGTGACTCCCAGAGTTAACTGTCTTCAGAAAAATCTACAGAAGCCACATGGCCTCTTCTAACCTGGCCTTGGAAGTACATGGAGTCACTTCTGCTACATCCTACTAGTCAAGGAAGTCACAAAACTTGCCCAGGTTCTAGGAGATAGATATTATCTCTGATGCAAGGTGTGTTAATGAATGTGTGGACATGTTTTAAAGCCACCACACATAGTCTCATTTGCTGAATATCTTCTACACCCACCCAGATGCTACACTGAGCACTGTAATAAGCTAATGCACTCCTTTTAGCAATCCCATTGGAAAGGCTATTTCCCACTTTAGAGGAAAAAAAATAAGATGCAGCATTGTTAGATAGCTTCACAGAGCTAGGAAGTGATAAATCCAGGACTTGAAGCTAGACCCATCACTATACTATCAGTAGCATCCCAGTGGAATCACAATACCTAGCATACTGTGGGCTCTCAGTGAATGAGTGAATGAATAAACATGGAATTTCAAATCCTGTGCTCCTAAACATTCAATATTACCTAAATAACTTAAAATATCATGTATTGGACTCTAGACCCTGTTTTTATATTTCCAAATGCTGACCTAGATCTTTTATTTATCTATTTGTTCACACAAATATATGACCAGCACAGATTTATCTTAGATTTACTATGGTCCAGATACTTTGCCAGGTGCTAAAGATAAGCCATGGATAAGCCCAAATTGTCTTTGTCATTACTGAGTTTACATTGTAGAGAGGAAGATGGCATTTAAAGACAATGATCTCCTGAGTATTGACTTATATCTGTGATAATTACCACAAAAGATACTGTTGGGGCTATGAGTCAAACAGAATTGTTTTACCAAAATAATAGAACTGTTACAGGGCATTTCATTATTACAGACAAAGGCCAGAGGTGCCTTCGATTATCCTGACTTGATCACCTTTGCTCATGATATCAGACTTCAGTCAGTGGGATTGACCAGGTCTCATGGGCTTCACGGTCTGAAATGCTGCCTGTGGGTGTCTGATCTAGGGTCATTTCATTATCATATTGTGATTATAGTGTCATGATTAATCAATTTAATTGATAATTTGTTAAACCATGGTTTCTCAGCCTTGCACTGATGACACTTGGGTAGAACGATTCTTTGTTGTGGGGACTGTCCTGTGCATTGTAGGAAGTTTATAAACATCCTCTGCACACTAGATGCCAGTATGACACTCCTCCCCTATTGCAACAACCAAGATTGTCCCCAAGCATTGCCAAATGTCTCCCTGGGGACAAATCTGCCCCCAGTTGAGGCCACAGAGTTAGAGGCAAAGTCAAAGACCTTTACTTCTTAGTTTGGTAAGACCTTAGACAAGTCACTTAACCTCCCAAGATTCAATGATGCCATCTATAAAATAGGAAGAAGCACAGTGATTTGTTTATATGGATTTTGTAAAAAATACAATCATTTTAGCTAGCATTTACTAAGTTCTTGTTATACTCTAGGCACTATTTTAAGCATTTTTATGCATTAACTTTCTGAATTCCCCCATAAATCTCATGGTGTAAGTATGATTATTTATTTCCACTGTATAGATAAGGAAACTGAGAACTTGTAAGCAATATGTCCAAGGTCACAGAGGTGCTCTGTGAAATAGCTGAAAATTGAACTCCTGAAGTCTGACTCTAGAACTCATACACTGCCCCTATATTTTTTCCCCTATGGTCTATAAGGTGCTTTGAAGAGAGGACCTGCACTTTCTAGCTACAATATGCACCATTACCATCTTATTCCCAATGGTCACTGCTTGCCTCACAGATAAATCTACAAGAATTGTAAAAAAAATTAGGTGATAAAGTAAAATATGACTTTAATAGAAAAACTAACATCATGTTAGGCATTAAAGATACAGATATAAACAGGGACCATTACCTGTGCTCAAGCTTCTCAAATCTACCATCGACTTTCCCACTGTAATCATAAGTCCTAAGCTCTTTCTACTGCATTGCAGAGGCACTGGAGGGTCGTGCACACCAACAGCTGTATGTGTCTGCCTGGTTGGTCAGAGGGAATCAGTAAACGCACCCAGTCACTGAGGAGCATAACTCTCCACAGCTTTTGAGAAAAAGTTAAAAGGAAGGGAATCTAGAGACAAAGAGAATCAGTTAAAGAAACTGCTGCAGTTCCCCAGAGAGGAAGGGAAATCTCAGTTGGGGCAGTCACAGTGGGTTGTCTACAAAGCAGAGGGGATCTTGCAAGCTGTGTGATTTGGAAAACTAAGTCATATTTCTGAACCTCAGTCTCCTCATCTACAAAATGATGATAATGGTATTCACATATCCAGATGCTGTAAAGATTAAACAGGATCAAATCAGAGAATACATATAACACTGGATAAATTCCTCAATTAATTTCAGCTACAATTGTAATTACTGTAAAGCCTCGCGCATAGAGAAGGTCTGAAAAACGGGTAGCTATTTTCTCATCCAATGCCCTTCTCCAATGCGTCCAGCTTCTTCCCTACTGCCCTGAGGATAATGTTATTGTGAACATTGACCTAATAAAGATGCACAGAAATGGCTTTTTAGACGCTGAATCAATGCAAAGCAAAACAAAACCCAAAAAGGCAATGCAATTCTGTTTCATGTTCTGCAAGCTCCACTGGGATTTCCTTTCCAAACGAAGATATTCTATTTCTGTTCCCGGAAATAAAGATATTGGAAATAAGAAAGTCCCCCCTTAAGATTTGCTACTGAGTAGCTCAGCAGTTTTTCCATTTTATTTTCTCATTTTCCCATATATCATCTGACATATTCATTCTCTTGTGTTCTCTTGCCAGGAATAGTTGAATATACTTAAAGAAGAAAAAAACAGCCATTCAAACCAAAGCATCCAAACCTAACAAATATTGTTTTCTCCTTCAACTCATTCAAACAGCGGATATTACTGTGCACCTACTATGTGCTTGGCACTAAGCAGAGATTTATTTTAAAAAATATGTGTGCTCTCACGGAGCTTCGTCTCCAGTGGTGGTGGGGGTTGGAGTAAACACAGGTAAACAAATAAATGATATCATTTCAAACAAAACTTAAGGCTATTCATAAAATAAAAAGTATTCAGTGGTAGAGAGTAATGAGAGGAAGGTCAGGGGAGGACTATCTGTAGAGGTGGTATTTGAGTTTAAACGTAAGGGCATCACAATGCAAGCCATGCGAAGCTCTGGGAATGGCACTCCTGAGAAACAGAGCAAGGGGAGCCCAAGAGGTGAGAACTTGTAGGGAGTCTTTGACTGGAGTATGGCTGGGAAAGAACGAGAAAGGGCAACCAGGTAGGGCATAATCCTGGAGAAAGGGCAGAGGACAGGTCACCTGGAACTTCTTAGATCATGGTAACAACTTGGATTTTTACTCTAAAGTAGAGAAATTAAGAGGAACCATAGAAGATGTTGAGGGAACAGGCTTTATCATGTTTATGTCTGCAATAATCGGATTGGCTGGTGTACAGAGGAGAGGACAAGTCAGAGGCTGTTAGACACTAATCTGAGTCAGAGGTGATGGTTACCAGGGTGGGGAGGTCATAGAAAAGGCGGTGGGATGTACTCACTGGTGGGACTACTGGATGGCAGAGTCAGAGGATCTGCACACAGACTGCAGCTGACTTGTGAGATAAATGGAGGAATAAAGGTGACTGCAAGATGGGTTTGCAGGAGCGATTGCGTGGAGGGAAATGCTGTTTCTTGAGATGAGGGAGATTAGAGGAGGGTGATTTTCAGGGCACAGAGGCACAACTTGCAACTTAAGCTGTCCACTGTGAACAGGTTATGTGAGAGAGCAGACTATCAGACATCCTACAGAGATGGTGATTAGCACTGGGCAGGGTTGCATGTGGGTCACTGGAGATGTTAAAATTCCAACCTCTGCTAAATTCTTGGTTAAATGAGCATGTATTAACTTCAAGCATGTAACATGCACTTGGCACTGCTAAATGGAACTTGGGGAAGGAAAAATCTATAAGAGATTAAATTAATTAAGAGTTTTCAAAGAGAAGTTTGAAAAGTATATGTGATAAGAGGAAAGAGTAGGAGGTAAGAGACAGAGGGACCATTTCACAAGACAAGGAAAGGTGATGGAAGAAGCTGAATTAGGTCTAACCAAAAGAATTGGAGTGTGCAGTTTGGAAAAAAGAGGTCAATGGAAGAGAAGGCCCAAAAGTCACAACGGTGTGGAAAGGTAAGACTGATTCTGTATTCTCAAGGTCAGGGCTGTCCAATTTGCACATATATTATATACATAACAAGACCTCTTTTACATTTTATTATAAAGTTTAGAAAAATGAAAGTAATATACAAGTAATGGAAAATTTGACCTTGTTTTTGTTTAACAAATCGATCAATGTCCGGTTCGATGGAAGCGGTCACAATTTTTAGTGAGTTCTCAAGGTACTTGTCAGAAATGTTTGCTCAAATTTTGCTCTTCATATGCTTCATGACTGAAAACAGCTGCTCACAAATGTATATGCTGCCAAAAAGTGATCACGAACAAGGCGTGATTGTGAACTTCAAAAATGGAATAACGCATGGGGTCACAAACAAAATAAATGCTAAAAAAACACATGATGTTAAAAGATTTTGTGGGGCAGCATTACTAGCTGTCGGGCTACATGAGGTCCACAGGCCACTGGTTGGACATGCCTGCTCTAGGTCGTCCTATATGAGTGGAGGAGGATTATTTCTGGGCAGGATTTGAAGGCCCTGGAGGCCCAAATATGTGGAGCCTGTGAAAGAAAGGAGCTTGTATTACTCAGGGTTCTCTAGAGAAACAGAACTAGAGAGAGAGAGAGAGAGAGAGAGAGAGAGAGAGAGAAAGTGTGTGTGTGTGTGTGTGTGTGTGTCTGTGTGTGTGTGTGTGTGTGTGTGTGTATGTTTGTGTGGTTAGTTATCATAAGGAATTGACTCACATGGTTATGGAGGCTGGCAAGTCCAATAGGCTAAAGACTGAGGAAAGCCAATCGTGTAGATGAAGTCCAAAGGCAGTCTGCTGGAGAAGCATCTCTTGACTGAGGAGGCCTGTTATTTGGGTTCCATTCAGGCCTGCAACCGAGAAGATGAGGCCTACCCACATTACAAAGGACAATATGCTGTGCTCAGAATGTACTGCTTTACAATGTTACTCTCACCCAAAAACACCCTCCAAGTTGACACCCAAAATTATCCATCACAGAGCCCAATGCAGCATTTAAAAAGAGACAACCTAGCATCCAAAACCCAACTATACGAAACCAATCACAATACTGACCACTTATTGTGGGGTTAACACTATAGGAATCACTTTATTTTGACTCATTCAATCCTCACAACAACCCAATAACAGAAGTATTCACATGGTCAGTTTATGGAGGAGCCAAGAGTACTTCATCTTTCCAATTGCAGACGAAGTGGAGCAGGGATTTAGACACAAACTGTTTCCAAAACCCATACTCTTTTAACAAAACATCTTTATGATTTATTTGAGATTCTTATTTTCCATTTCCCTGTCTGTAAAATGTTAGGCATAGTAAGACCTGCTAAAGATTAAGTGGCATAAAATCAGCTAACAAAGTGGCTGAAACTTCATAGGTAGTAAACACATTCTAGTGCCCTTCCTGTCCCATAATCAGATGACATGTCCCATTCACTCATTTATTCATACATTTATACATTTAAGCAATAATGATCAGGTCCAAATTTTGTAAACACCATGAGTAGCTTTCACAGAGTGAGATGATTTGTCACTTCTCCTCCATCAGCCATAGACTAGGTATGGGTGATATTATGCATCAGTGATGAAATAAATTCCAAACTTCACCACTTGGCATTCAAGGCCTTTCACACATGTGATTCCCTTACCCCCTCTCCCACTTCACACTCTGGGCAGTGACATCACACCCGCGGGGCCCACACGTGGCCACGTGCCAGGCCACCCAATGGACTTGTGACTGTTACATAGAGCCCTCAGTCCTAGACTGAATCTCTTATTTTTCCTATTATCTTTACTGCTTTGAGGAAAGAAGCGATAATGATTGGTCTTCTAAGAGTTATAGGAAGTACTACTACAGTTATAATAGTACTTTTATTTTCATTGCTATGAAATTACCACTACAGTTGTACATAGTGTGAGTATCCCTTATTTGAAATGCTTGATAGCAGAGGTATTTTGGATTTTGAATTTTTTTCATTTTGAAATACTTGCGTTATACTTATAATTGAGCATCCCTAATCTGAACTCCCAAAGTCCAGGATGTTTTTTAATGAATATTTCCTTTGAGCATCGTGTTGGCACTCAGAAATTTCTGGATTTTGAAATATTTTGGATTTTGTATCTCCAGACTAGGGATATTCAACCTGTGGTAGCTATCATTCATTCATTTAAAAATATGGTATAGAATGCGTTTTACTTTTAATGAACTGGGAGTCATAAAGTGCTTTGAGGAAAGGAGTAGTACGATCTAACTCATATTTCAAAAATGTGACTCAGATTGTTATATTGGGAACAACAATCAAAACACAAATTTGAAAGCAGGAGGATTAGTGAGGAGGTTATTGCAATACTCCAAACGAGAGAGAAAGGGATCTCAGACCATTGTGATATGAGTGGAGGGAGGTGAGAAGTGGTCTAATCTGGGTCTATTATGAAGATACAGGAGTTTGAAGGGTAAGCTGAAAGACTGGATTTTGAACATAAGAGAAAGAGAAGAGCTAAGGATGACCCAAGAATCACTGAGCAGTCATAAAGCTGGAATCACCACTAACGGAGACCATGTGAAAACCATGTCAAGAACAGGTTGAGCAAGCTATGTTTGAAATGTCTCTCAGACATTCATGTGGAGATTATCAGTTAAATTACTTGCTCAGCATCAGAATTTAAATGTGCCAGACACTAGTCTGGGTTCTAGGAAAGTAAATCTGAAAGATAGAGTTGCACCTTCAAGCATCTCACAATTGACTAGAGGTGTTGAAGTTGTTCTAACAGAGGTATGTCCAGGTTAGGAGTCCAGGAACACAGAAAAAAGCACCTGCTTAGAGCAGAATTTGTAGAGGAGCAGTGACTTAAAATAGTCTAACAATTCATTAGAAGCCATTTCAGCCAATAAAATTGGGCTACCATAGTTGGATAATTAATCAAAAGTATCAATTCACTAGAAGATCGTTAAAACAATGCATACACACTTCAATCAGTTTACATGAACTTTATAGTAACTTAAAACATAAAAGTCTATTCTTATTTACCAAGGTTCAAATGTACAGCCAGGACCTTGATTTGAAGATGGGTCCTGGATTGATAGCAGTTCACTCCAGTCTTTTTTGCATAAATCACACTCATAATATATGGTCTTTCGTTTCCACTATGAGTTTCTTAAAAGTAGAATAAAAATACAAAGTCACTTGGAAAGCAATAAAAATGCCGACTTCTGGATATTTTATTGCTTCCTAATCACCAGTCTTTCACTGATATAACTGTTTTTAAACTATATCAAATATTCTACCAAATCAGTCTTCCCAAAGCATTTACATTTGTTTTTATAGAAACGACTCTCATTGTCCTTGCTCCCATTTCTTTATTTATGTAGTAATTAATTAAAGATACAAATACAACAACAAGAATAAGGGCCACAAATACAAGTGCTTTTTAGGAGGCATCAGCGCTCCTCTTGGGAGCAGAAGTGGGCAGGCATACGAAGAGTAACTTACCAGTTTGGAGCCACCAAACGCACTCTAGACATCGTAACAATATTTTATTAAGAATAGCTGGGTTTGTTTAACTAGCCAATGATTAAACTAATGATCAAGCTCATTTAAGAGATTATTTGGGAAAGAAAGAAAACTTGAAATGTTCTCTACTCAGCTTCTCCTTTCACCCATATTCCTCCCCTCACTTATAAAGCCCTCCTGTAGATTATAAGATAATCAATTTAAAGTAAATATATTATTTGAAACACGTTTGCTATCAATTATTTGATTTTTCCTCTTTTGCTTCAAGGTAGTATTGATAACTAAGATTTCCTGAATGCCCATGATGTAGCAGGCACTATTCTAATGAACTCCTCTGTATTAACTTATACTGTCTTCCGAAAACCCCACGAGATGGGCATTATTACTATCCTCATTGGTAAGATGGGATAAGTAAGGCTCAGAAGGGTGAGGCTCAAATTCCTTAGTGCCTCAAGACTCTTATTTCCTGTCTCCTTTCTTCTTTCTTTGTCTGCTCAAGAACAACACTCTAGAGAAGGGTTGTGATTTTTTTTTCTGTAAAGGTTCTGATAGTAAATAGCTTCAGCTTTATGAACCATGAAGTTGTCACAACTACTTGACTCTGCTATTATATTATTAAAATGCCACACATAATATATAGACAAATAAGTGTGACTATGTTCCAATAAAACTTTATTTAAAAAATAGATGGCGAGCCAAATGTGGACTAAGCGCCATAGTTTGCAGACCCCTGCTCCAGATAAAGAGAATTAGACACCATTTCTTAAGAAAGCCACACAGCTCTTCAGATGACTCCATTCTACCTTCTGAAGTGGCTGTTTAACTCCTATAACATTGCTTTATTGTTTATTGCTGTTTTGTATTAGTTAAACTAAACTCTAACATTCTGTGGTTAACGAAGTAGTACTCTATTTCTTGCTCATATAAAGTCCAAACTGGTTGTTCTGGGTCTAAACACAAGTCTCCTTTATGTGGTGATTCAGGGACCCAGGTGCTTCCCATCCTGTGCTTCTACCAGCGTTAGCACATGGATCTCAAGGTCATTCCAGAAACAGAACACACATGGAAGATTGTGCACAGGAACTAGAGGTATGGAGAATAGCCACAGCTTCATAAAAGAAATGTCATCTAATATGTGTTTTGAAAATCAGGTAGAATTGTAATAAATGATGTAGGTAAAGGGTATTGGGAAGACTAATACCCTTTAATAATTGATCCAACTACCTATCTGCCCAGGGGCAAGATGTCTAGGCTGGGGTATGCAGAATACATCATGAGTAGTAGATCAGTCTACCCCATGTAAGGATATAAATGCCAGTATATAGACAATATTTTAACTCTGATTCTGTTAAGAACAAAAAATGTGTTTGAGGGACTCTAAACAGGGGGGCATATGAAAGGGGGACCAGGGGGAGGACAAGAGGGAAAGTAGGAAGAACAGTTCCGAGGCCACAACCACAATGGAGCTTATTTTACAGTCACCTAACTAAAACCCAAGTACAAAAATGTGATGGATGGAAAATAGCATTAGACTTGAAAACAGAAAACTTGAACTTGAGACTTGGCTCTCACAATAAGTAGCTGTCACCTTGAGTCAATCACTTCTCCTTTCTGGGATCCAGAATCTTTGTTTCTCACAGAAGAGAGTCAGAGTGCAAGACGACAAAAACATCTGCTTACAGAACTAGTATTCAGGTGCTCAACAAAGATTAGAAATAAACAAAGAATCCATTTTAAATCTCTAGCACCTGTAGTCCAGAAGATGCGTTGAATTACAAATGCAAGAAGATTCAAAAAGATTCAATGTAAAAGAGAAACTTCCACACATTATCACCTCCACTCGACCTGTGAGAGACTTAATAACCTGAGAGTGAAAATGAGTGTGTTCCTTGAAGAGCACCTGAGGGAATCTCCATTTCTGCTGATAATATTGTCCATTCATTTATTCAACTTGCTGCCTCTATTTTTTCTCCTATTGTCCAGAATCCATCAAATTATTCTACCCTCTCACAAGAATTGCTGATAGCCACTGATCGATTACTTTGTTTACAGAGACTTGCAGTGGTCCAGCTTCAAAATAAAATTAAAATGAAAAATAAAAATTCTAAAACCACCCTGCAGCAATAGGGAAATTAATTGTTGATTTTCAAAGCATACTGGAGGCTGAGATTAAAAAGTCTCAGGCCCCCAAAGGTTCACGATAAATAAGGGGCTCCATTCACCACCAGAAAATTATTTCGAGGCTTCAAATGAAAGCCAAGCGAACACTTTTCCTGTGGCCAGTCTCAGAAGCATTCACCACGCCACTCAGCCTCAACACTGATGAGTACCTGTAGACAGCGCTTACACAAACAGAGCAGTTTGGAAGCCGTTTTGATAAACGATACTTTCCTCTCAGCATTGGTTGAACATGCAGGTGTTGTCACTTCTAAGTGCATCTAAATTGCCCTGCACAATCAAGGCGTCATTTAAGCTCTAGGAATGTTTTGTCTGATTCTGAAATGGGGAGTCACTTAAAACATAGATCTTGTCCAGACACGTAATGAAAGTGTGGGAGCTTTTCTTTCCAACTCCCTCTCAAACTCTAGCCCTCCCTCAAATACATATATCTATCTCTCTGTTCATCACACATATATCTCCTAAGTTACATCAGCCATGAGAAAAAATCATCAGTGTTGACTGTAGTCACAGAAATACGGGTAAAAAGCCACCATCCAGATTTTCTGAGATTTGAAACTTCACCCAGATTCTCTGGGATTTAAAACTCCACCAACTACTTTAGTGGCTTTGTATCTGGGGAAAAAAATGTGAGTTAGATTTTTGCTACCTTAAAGTGTCAGGAGCAACTGGTATAGTAAAGGACATGGGGCCAGGAAATGGAAGGAAAGGAAGAAAAATCAATGTTTTTGAGTTGTAGGAGCACAGCAGGCTTCCTATAACAAAGGGGTCCGATAAATTGGGCTTGAATCCCAGCTCAGCCATTTTCTAGCTATATAATCTAAGAAAACTACTTTCACTGAATCTCTGATTCCTTTTCTGAGCACCAGGGATGAGAAAGGTTAGCACATATATCTGTTGTGGGACTTAACTGAGATAACGTGTGAAGTATCAGTGCCTGGGGTGCAATGGGAGCTCTATGCATTTTATTTAATTCCTTATACTGACCCCTCCTCTCATTCAATGAGCCTTTGGTAATACTCTATACCCTGGGTATCTTTTCTTGGTCTCTAGCTATCCATTCAAGAAACTTGTCTACAGAGTATACTATTTACCAAGTGCTGAGCTGGGCAATATAAATGTGTTAACAGTCAACATAAGGCCCTGGTCCTCAAATAATTCAGAGCCTTCATTAGGAACTTGGGTGTAAAGGTGGGAAGTAATAATATTAGGACAATGCTAAAGGTCAACAAAGGGCTTCCTGGGAATACAGGAGAGGCATACACAGTCTAACCTTGGGGAACTTCATCAGGGAGTTTTCTAGCAGAAAAACAAAAACAAAAACAAAAACAAAAAAAATTGAAGTGAGTCATAATATATCAGTAAGAATTATGGGTAAGATCCAGAGGCCAAAAAAATGCACAGTGTTTTCAAGGAGTGTGGTTCTGCAACATTATAGGACAGAAATGGAGCAGCCAGAGACAAAACTGAGCAGTACATGGGATAGACCCATGGAAGGCTGTCTATCCCTGAAATTTATATTATGAGCTCATGATTTTCCATGAGAAGTAAGACTGAGGAGCGGGTGGTGATAGGATAATACAGGGAGAACCTGGAAAGAGGAAACGGAGTATAATTTTAAAAGCATATTCCACATATCTATTGTTTTTACAATACACGTTTTTTAGGAAGTAAAGTTCAGCCAGGCATGGTGGCTCAAGCCTATAATCCCAGCACTTTGGGAGGTGGAGGCGAGAGTATTGCATGAGCTCAGGGGTTCGAGACCACCTTGAGCAACATGGCGAGACCTCGTCTCTACAATAAATAAAAAAATTAGCTGGGTGTGGTGGTGCATGCCTGTGGTTTCTGCTATTTGGAAGGTTGAGGCAGAAGGATCACCTGAGCCCAGCAGGTCGAGGCTGCGGTGGACGTGAGCATGCCACTGCACTCCAGATTGGGCGACAGAGTGAGACTTTGACTCAAAAAAAAAGTAAAGTCCAAAAAATCTTCTTGACTAGTGAGTAAACTAGAAGAAGAAGAAGAAGAGAGAGGAGAGGAGAGGAGGAGGAGGAAGAGGAGGAGAGAGGTACTGATCATGCAACTTGTATTTTTCAAGATCTTTATGAGAAAGTTGTGTAGCAAGGAACAGGTTAAGGAAAAGTGAAAAACAGTATTTTAGGGCATTGGAACTTCTGAGACGTTTGAACTAGAGGCTGTATCTACAGCTTAGCTGAATTCCTCTAATATCCATGGGCAAGCAGAAGCTAGGAAAGGGGAGCACCTAGACGTTGGGAGACACATCAAAAGACTATTGCAGTTACCCTGGAGGTTATTGTAAGAGTCTGACCCACGGGGATGGGGTTAAGAACAGTTAAGGTGTTAGATATAAAAAGCATATGTGAGATGAAGTTAGGTGGGTGTGGGGATACATGGGCTGTGCAACAAAGGAGAAATTGGAAACAAAGAGGGAGTCCCAGCAAGTTGGAGAGAGGACCAGATAGATGGGAGAGCCACTGACTGGAGTAGGGTTAGCTGAGGAGAAGGCAGAAGAAGGAAGAAGATGGTAGCTTGGCTCAATTTTGTATCAGTTTTTCACTCATGCAACCTCTGCTGCTGATGCTGAATTAACATCCAACTATTGAAAATCTATGCATAAGTCATTGTTTAGTCACATCATAAACCTTCCACTGAGTTTTGCTGTTACTGACTGTGCTATTCTTTGGGGCCTGAAAACTGGCCTTGGTAATACAGATTTATAGTTCATTGTGTTGTAGACCTTGACTTACAATACTGGCAAAGGAACAGGAAGCTTGATGTTCAGTGAGGGGCTATTCTGTGTGCAATGTGAGTTCTTTTCCACTGGTTTCAACCATAAGGTCTAAACTTGCCCTCCCTCTTTTGAATTTCTCCTTCCTTGTCTTTCTTCTTATTGACTATGTGGGCCTGATTGTAAGACATAAAGGTAACTGATTGCCATAACTAGATAGAAATGAATCACAAATGGACAAATCTAGGAGAAAGATATGTTTGGCAATCCAGCCATCCAAATCTTTACTCTAGGACCAGCAAGTCCAGTATATGACACATAATCAATACCAAAGAAAAAACAAGTCTGATCAGACATGCTTAATTCTGGTCTCATTACTGATTTTCTGATCCTGACCTCTGGCCTTCATCCTTCACCATGATTTAAGTGCTTCCTCAAACTTTGTCCGTGAACTAATTTTCTAGCTCTAACCACATTTTCCCCTTACTAACTATATTTTGTATTCATCCATTGCATTTCAACCGTGTTCTCTGAAGATAAGCTATGTCTCTAGTTCATTCTCATCTTGAAGACCCTAATTTGGGTTGTCATAATCGGGGTTTCTAGGCAATCCACTGTAGTCCTATAGACAGGACTCAAAGAATGCTCAAAAGACATGGCAAATATTGAACCAATATTGAGACAATCTCTAGACCTGAAAAACATGGCAGCAGGTGCTATTTGATTCAAGAGAGAAAAATTAAATTCACACACCATTCAATGGCAAATGTGGGCCCTATTGCCCTATGAGACAAGGTCAATAAATTGTCATAACTAATAAAATTACTCTGACCGAGCAGAGTAATCCTGACCATTGCTGGTTTTCGGTTTTTCCATTTAAGCTTGGCTAAGGCAGGATCAAAGCACAGGGCCATGTCCTTTATCTTCCACTCAGTGCTCTTACTCTTAACCAGGCTCTTTTGGAGTAGGAAGTATCCTTCAGATAGCAGTAACACCAGGAGCTTTGGAATCATGGAGAACACAGGTTCATGTCCCAGTCCTGACAACCACTGGACTTGTGACTATGTGCAAGTTATTGAAGCCTTCTCTATATTGCAAGTTCCTCATCTATGAAAAAGATTGAGGAAAAGAAATACTTCACATTACTATTGTGATCATTTAAAAAGCCACCGCATATGCCACACTGTCCTCCAAATGTTCATTTGTTTCTTGTCACTATGATGCGAAAGAAGGAAGTGTCCTCAAAGATTAACATTTTATGAATTAGGCGAGTTTAGAGTGATTAGCAGAATTTGCCAGAGTCCAAACAGCTAACTTGTATCAGAGTCTGATTAGAACTCAGGCTATCTAATATTAATATGAATTTTAATATTAATAACTATAATAGCAGATATAAATTGAGTGCTGCATTTGAAACTTAATCATATAGCTTAATTATTTTTGAATAAGTAATATATCAACTTGGTTCAAAATCAAAGAGTATAAAAAAGTAGTTCAACGAAAAATCTCCCATCTCTCAACAAGTAATCCCTATTAATATAGTTTCTTATCGATCTGTCTGGAGTTTCTCTATGAATAGTAAACCAAGAACAAGTATATTTTCTTATTTTTCTTCGTTTTCATAGAAAAGACATCATGATACACAACTCTTATATTTGCTATATTTTAGAGATAGTTCCAAATGGAGAGTTTTCTAATTCTCTTTTACAGCAACTTAAAATTTAATTCCATGAAAGTGCAATACTTCGTTCAGGTAATGCCCTATTAATGGACATATAGGTAGTTTCTAATCTTGTATTACTACAAGTAATGCCATAGTGAATAATCATCTACATAAATCATCTTACACATGAATAATTCACACTCTAGAATAAACTCCCAGAAGTAGAATTTCTGGATCAAAATCAAATGAATTTAAAATTTTGATAGATATTGCCTCTCATATAGGGTTCTACATTTCCTTAAGAAATGTGTGAAAAGGTCAGCTTCCCCACAAAATTCTTTTTTTTTTTTAAGCAGAGTGGACATTAACTATTTTTTCAGTCTTGATGATCTAATAGGTAAAGACAGTAACTCAGTATAGTTTTATAGTGAATGATGCCAAGCATCTTTTCATATATTCAATAATTTTTCTACGAACTCTTTACTCATATTCTTTGTATGTTAAAGTTTATTCCCCTGACTCTATAAAATGAATTGAAGATTTTCCCCTTGGTTTCTAATTTGCATTTTTGTAGCAATGCAAATAATTTAAGTTTTAATTCATGATTATTTTTCTGGACTTTGAATCATTGTTAGAAAGTTCTTTACACTTCAAAATTTAAAAAGTACTTATCCTACCTTAGGACTTTTGCATTTTCTCTTTTCTTTGCCTGGAGCATTCTTCCCCCAAATCCTCAAGTGGCTCAATTTCACACTTCTCTGGTGTTGACTCAAATACCATCTTCTCCTCAAAGACTTTTGCAACAATCTATTTGAAAGTGTGACCTGCCTCTTTAAGCAGTTCCCATTGCCTTGCTCTGCTTTATTTTGCTCCATAGCAATTATTAATCTACTTTATTTATTTGCATTTTTATTTATTAACGTGTTGTTTACCCATTTTCTGCTTTTCCACGCTATAAGACTATAATAAGCAAAGATTTTTGTCTCTTTTGATCATTACTACACTCTCAGAATTTTAAAAGTACATGATATACAGTAGGCATTTAGTAATTGTTTATTGAATTAATAAAAATTTCCTTCACTATATTCACAGTTTCATTTTAACATTAAAATGTTTAATCTTTCCTAATTTTATCTCAGTCTATAGTATGAGTTATAAATCCAACTTTGTAATTCTAAGTGGTTAACTAATTGTCCAAGTGCTATTAAGTAAATAGTCTATATTTTCCCAAATAATTTAAAATGACTCCTTTGAATATACTTTTGTATATTTGGAGATATCTATTTCTATATTTTATTTTCATTTAGTGTTCACAATATTCATCTCAGTGTGTGTCATTATTCTGGCTTTATAAGTGAAGAAATTGAGACTCCTTGAAAACAACTGACTCACGTGTCAGGAAGTAATAGAATCACAACTAAATTTACATGTCAGAAATTCAATTCAATTTGTCACCCTCCCTCCAACAATATACTTTCATTTTGTAATATACATGTATGCCTCCATAGTATTGCATAGACAGTACATGACCCTCAAGCTCTTTACAAAAGCAAACTGTGAACTGCTTTGGACTAGAAATTGACATAAATATAGAGTCCCAGAGACATGGTATTTGCATACGAGAGAGGCTCAGAGAACATAATCGTTTCTTCCTTAACAACTAGAAAATGAAGCCCTGGTCCTTGGGGGCCAGAGATGCCCACCTCAGAACTGAATATTCTCTAGGCAAAATGAAAAATCAGTCTCTCAAGAATAAAACTCAACAAATTCAAATACTTATGGTCAAAAAATTTATAATTTTTTTTTTAGGAAAATGTATGTTGGAATAAATTCTTCAGGCTTTAAGTTTATTTCCCAAGAAGAAAGGATGTTCTCATAAGACCTTTTCTGTAAAGTACGAATTTCTGGGCTGAATAACTCATATTACTAATAATAATTACATTAGTTGACTACCATCAAGGTAGTTCATGGGATTTATGTAAGATGCAGTATTATAGTTCATTCAAAAGATACAAATGATGCTGATTTTTCTGGACGTATAAAGAAATCTCAATTTGAATAAGGTAAAAAACTAGCTTCTATGGTTAATTTTGTGTCAACTTGACTGGGCTAAGGGGTGTTCAGATAGCTGGCAAGCATTATTTTTGGATGTGTATGTGAGGGTGTTTCTGGAAGTGATTAGCATTTGAATCAGTACACTGAGTAAAGATTATCTTCACCAATGCAAGTGGGAATTATCTAACTTATTGAGAACCCACATAGAGCAAAACAGCAGAGAAAAGTCAAATTTGCTCTCTCTGCTTCAGCTGGAATTTCCTTCTTCTCCTGCCCTTGGACCTTCTTTCCTTCCTTCTCCCTCATTTCTCAGGTTAGACTTAAACTGGGACTTACACAATTGGGTCACCTAGATCTCAGGCCTTTGGGTTTGGACTGAAACTACACCGGAGACTTCTCTGGACCTCCAGTTTATAGATAGCAGATTGTGTGACTCCTCAGCTTCCGTGAGCCAATTCCTCATAAGTCTTTTCTTCTACGTGAGTGTGTGTGTATCCTATTGGTTCTGTTTGTCTGAAGAACACCAACTAATTCACTTGCCCTAGGTCTCTTGCCTAGTGATGGTGAATCTAGAACTCATCAAAAATCTGACTTCAAACCTGTGATTTTTTTCGTAACACCTTGCTGCTTTCAACTATGTGCTATCCTAGTTCTGGTGTGATTATTGAACAAACGGGAAACACTGAAGCATATGAGACTTTATTCTGACACTTCATGACATAGTTTTCTTTTCCTTGCCTCTCTGCATCACTTTAGTAAGCCATAGAGGGAGGAGTCTCCTTTGTCTTAGGTCCTTTAAACCATTCTAGCACAATAATGTCCCTCACATCATCTGGCACTGAAGGCATGTGGCAAATAACCATGGTTGTTTCTACCATCATCTGTGTTCACCTTTCAACTTCGGATCTCTTCTCATATCATCCAAACCTGGCTCAATATCGGCTTGAAAATCCAGGCTTGGCCCTCCTTATGGACAAATACTTGAAATGTGGGGTTCCTGAGTGATTTTCCTATAACAAATGATTGTCCATGATTTATGTCTCAAAGCTCTTATGGTATGTTGACCTATCTGATCTGAAAAGTTCACTCTAGATCCAGACTTGAGACCAACTCCCTCACTGACCTACCTGCAGGATGAAAAGAGTCAGGCGGGTGGCTCTAGGGCAGATTCACTCCACTGCCTTCCTGATTCTGTCCGCACGCTTCTCAGTCTCTTCTTAACACAGCAAGCCGATATCCTTCTATTCGAAGACTTCTCTTTTTTTAATTTTAAATTTGTTATTTTAAAGATGTGGGGTACAATTTAGGGTTAGGTATACAAATGTTTATTATGCAGGTACCCCTGTTGATGGGGACAAAGACTTCTAATGACTTTTTTTTTTATTCTGAGTAGAGGACAATTTTTGACCAGGTTTTGCAGAATTTGTGCTACTTTCTTCAGCTTCCTGTCCACATGTGCTTTCACTCTGGTTGTGTTCAGCCACAGTGTCTTTCTTACTCTTTTTTAGATTCTACAAGCAAATTCTCTCTTGCCAGATTCTTGGTGTATGCTATTTCTTGCTCTTTCAAAGATTTCTTTCTCAGTGCAACCCCCTTAAGATCCCCATGCCCCATCCTGCTTTAACTTTTTCATAAAATTTCAACATTGACTTATGCACACACTCATATCTATTTTATTTTAATTACTGTCCCTTGCCCCCATTCCTACATTCCTTGAAGGCAGAGATTTTTTTGTCTGTTTCATTCACTGCTCAAGGTCTCAAATTTTTCCTGGCATATACTCAACGAATAAGTGTTAAATAAATGAATAAACAAAACGACAGCCAGTATAAAGAAAAGATTCTAAGTGGGAAAAAAAAATATTCTGGCAGATCCTGTAGGTAGGATAGAGATAAGTAATCAATTAAATGAAGTTTTAGTGGTCAGATTTTGGAGAGTAACTTGACATATTTGCAAATGTTGTTCTATAGTGAGATGCGTTTCTTTGTTAGAGGATAGAACTGTGATCCTCTTGCCTTTAAGGAAATAGTTCTAGTCTAGGGAAAAAAAAAAACCTTCTGAAAATGGGAACCACCTAAAATTAAGATTCCCAGAAGTGTAAATTAAAATTAAGATTCCCAGAAGTGTGGTAAAGTGAGCAGAGTACTGGCTTAGAAACAAAGTAGGTTAGAGTTAAAAACTTGGTTCTTACTATTAATATGTGTGTGAGGAAAATATTGTCATTCTTTGAATCTCGATAGCCCTATCAGTACAATGGAAACACTGCCACCCATGAGAAATCAATGGAGTAATGTAGGTCTACTACAAAGTGCTCAACAAAGCATAAATTGTCTTTTTTTACACTGAACAGTCTTATTTAATAGTAATGACAATACTAATAGAGTCCAAAATACCTTAGCCTCATTTTTGAAATCTAAAAGCTTTTGGTAAGACTAGATAATGGGACAATGTAACCTGGCCTGTTCCCATTTAGCGGCAATATTTATTTATTTATTTTAAAGATGTAGTCACTTTATTTGTTCTCTTAAATTTGAAAATACTTTTAAAAGACTCTATATTATTATAGAAACTTGGGGTACAAGTCAGGATTAGGTACATAAGTAATCTATGTGCAGGTAAAGTTTGGGCCTCCAACTGGTCCTCACTTCCCCTGGTTTAGGAACAAGTACCCTGTGTGTTGTTATGAGCTCCACTTCCCACCCTCCCAGCACATTGAGAGACCACCTAACTCCAGTAAGGATGGCCATCATTCATAAGTCAAAAAAATAACAGATGGTGGCACAGGTGCATACAATAGAGGACTTGTCTACACTTGGTGGGAGTGTAAACTAGTCCAACCGCTATGGAAAACAGTGTGGTGATTTGTAAAGGAACTAGAAATTGACCTTCCATACAATTCAACAATGCCCCTTCTGGGAATATACCTGGAGGAACACCAACTGTTCTACAAAAAAAGGCATCTGCACACACATATTTATTGTTGCACTATTCACGATAGCAAAAACATGGAACCAGCCCGACGACCCACTGAAAGTAGGCTGAATACAGAAAATGTGATACATATACACAATGGAAAGATATGCGGCCATAAAGATGGGCAAAATCATGGACTTCGCAGCAAATTGAATGGAGCTGGAGAAAATCATACTTAGTGATCTATCACAGAAACAAAAACCGAAAACCACATGTTCTCACTCTAAGTGGGATGTAAACATTAGTCACAGTAGTGGCAATATTTAATCCAGCCTGGAAAAAAGCTCCTTTTAATTTTTATTTATCCCACTTGATGCAAAAATTTTTAACTTGAATGTCAAGAATATCACTGAGCTTGCTGGAAGACTGCTGGTCCAGATCCCTGAATGTTAATATATGATGTGCTCATTCTTTAATTTCAAAATTAATAATAATACTACTACTACTAATAATAATAACAATATACAGCTCCAAGGGGTTCAGATATGTAGTTTTTAACCTATATTTTTGTCCCTAGATGCAGTTAAAATTGTAAATAAAAATGAGAGTATGAAGCTCAGAATTTGGCATCATTGGGGTCATGTGCTATAGAGGTAAAGTTTCTTAGTTGTAAAATATGTGTGTCAATAGGTAGTTGGTGGTCATCCATATTACTGAATATGATGCATTGACTATAGTCCTGCTCCCAGAAATCAAGCTGAAAAAGTTTAAGTTTGATGGAATGGGGTTGAGATGTGGATCTAAGTAGAGGGGTTTTTAAGTTGAGTAGTTTGATTAGTGAATTGAGACACAAACTAGAGGATGAGTTGTGCGATGTCAAAGGTAATCTTCACATTTTCTGATGGAAGTTAGTAATGTTATTCAAGAATTTTTATGTGCTCAGCCTATCCATGTAACTAATTCTTTTGCTCATTAGTTATTATTTTATACATTCAAATGCAGCAGTAGATTTCACCTTCAAAGGTTAAGAATCTGGGACTCAAAGAGGGAGATGAAAACAGACTAATGTCAAAACTAATCACTGTACAAATCTCAATAGAAAGTAAGTTATGTTGTTTGGTAGACGCACTTATAACCCAATTTACAGCAGAAAAGGATATGACAGCCAGACTGGGTCACATAGGGAAGGACAGTCTATGGAAGAAGAGACTATGCGTAAGTCAGCTCAGAGACAAGAAATTTTGGAAGGAAAATAATAGGATATTCAGATGAGTGGTGGTAAATTCTTGGATATCAAAATTCAAATCTCAGCCATCATTTCTGTCAATTTTCAAAGGAGAGCAAGTTCAGCCACTTAAGGTAAGAATGTTGAGAAATGGGTTTGGGAGGAAAACCCTTCATATATAAATATCCAAATCTAGGATGGCCCCACTCTGGAAGCTGAGGTATAAGGAGACAAAAAGGCTGAGAACCAAAGAGCAGATTTCAAGGAAGCTGAAAAATCATGCTACAGCAAGGCAAGTAGAAGCCTTTATTTGAAATAGGAAATCCTTTACTTATCCAAAGTTTCCCAAGCAATGGGTTGAGTAAGGTGTCTCTTTCCCTGTTGTTGGGGATACAGAGGAGAAGATCAGGAGATATGTCATACCAAGTAGAAGGCCTTTGAGTTCCCCTACCCTTAGTTCTTAAGAAAGAAAGCTTAGCTAACACTACTCCCTGTCTAATCTTGTCTCTTCTCTTCTTCTTTCCGACATTATTCTCTTCACTAAGAAGATGCCCTGCATGTCTGGAGCGTGCACATGCCTTCATTCTCTTGATGTCCTATTACAGCTTGCAAACTCTTCCATTATAATGTGCTCACTCAGTGATGGAATTGTTCATGTGTCTGTTACTAAAATACATTGCATAGACCCAGAAGGCAGAAATCAAGTCATTACTTCATAAGTTCAGGTCTTCTACTTTGGAGAGAATGAGTTTTCCAAAAGAGAGAGTATTTTCTAAAACCATGAAGTGTGGCAGCTGGTACAAGCATATTTCCCTAAGTGTATTTAGGACACTGGATATTTCTCCCACCCAGTTTCATTTGCTAATGAGCAATCAGTTCAACCTGAAGAAATATATTTTATTATTGGAAATCTGATTAGCTCTTGGTTCTGTGGGCGTATGGACACTGTGCGCTTGCTATTATGGTTGAATATCAGTTTTGAGAGTTATTTTAATTTTGATCTCTCATTTTCCCCCTGTTTCTCTTCAGTAATGTGCCAATAATTGAAAATTGGTTCCTCTAAAATTACCCAAGTTATGTGATATATATAAAATACAGACAGGAGATCACCTGATTTTGCAGTGTGTTTTATAATGGGGCTGATTGGATAGATGTCATGATATTGTATTACTATTTTTAAAATCTTGTTCTATATGTTAGGTTGAAGTATAATCAATTCTTCAATTTCCTCAAGCAGAAGAAGAAACTGAATTGCTCAAATCTCTGAAAAACAAGAGCTTCTCTGTCCTAGGGCAAAGTCTGGGGGAAAAAACGAGTGCCTTTGTGGAACAGAGAAACTGTCTTGTGTTTACCAGTGCCTGATATGGATCAAGGACTTCATAGATGTAATAACAAAATAAAGGAAGAAACAGAGAGGAAAAGGGAAGGACAGGGTCAATAAATAGCCAACATTTATTGAGTATTTAAATATGCTAAGTATCTTATAGTTTATTAAAATTTATTTAATCCTAACTATACACTTTGAGATGGCTAGTAAAAGATAAAGAAACTGAGACATGGAATTATTATAACTTGCCCAAAGTCTAACACATATCCACCATAGACAGAGTGGAGGTTAAGAGGGGTTAAGAGACTCAGTGTCAAATCTGAGCTATAAAAACTTGAGTCAATTAGCATATCTCTTTGAGCCCCAGTTTCTTTATTCATACAATGAGTTTGGTGATATCTTTGTCCATTGGACGTCCTTAGAAGTAAAATCAATAATGTATATAGTACACTGAGCATACAGCCCAACACAAAGGAAGAGTTCAATGTACAATACTGTTGAGTAATCATGGAGTTGGAGCTATTTGAAATGCTATTTTTAGAATTCCTGTTTTTGTTGCGGCTGGCAAACTTAAATCCTTTTTACGACAAGTGCCATATATTAATGAAGAATAAATGATACTCTGACATAAAGCCTGGCAGGAGGAGTGACTAAGAATTGCTTATGGCACCTCTTCTGGTGAGTAGAAGATAAAAAGTAGCATTTCCAAGCCAGGTGGATGGCAATAAATCATGCTTAAATGTATCCTACAGGGTAAGAACCATAATTGCTTCCTTTGTTGCTCACGATTGTTCATTATGGCTTGGACAGGCCCCCAGATCATATAAGGAACATCAGATATAAAACATATTACCCTCAGTGCGTTTTTTTAAATAAAAGAAAAGAAGTAAAGCACTGATACTCAAGTCTTAAGAAGTTACACATTTCTCTCATTTTGCTCCCTCTCTGTGCTCTCACCTTTGTGTGTTATGGAAAAGAACTGGGAGAGATGTTGTCCAGAACCAAAGCAGCTCATAACACACAAAACAATTAAAATTAGAGCATGCACAAAGAGCCTCTAGGCTTTTGACCCCAAACCTGATGGGCACCTATGCAACACTCCATTACTAAGCAAGGTCTGACTCCCCACCCATCATCCCAGCCTAGAATGGAGACATGCTTACCTCTCACCAATCACCTCTCATATCATCCCTTGATGGCCAGAGAGAATCATTCAGTAATGACCTTGCAAAAGTGGCTGGTCAATTGCCTTAACCTTCAAGTGAATAGAGAGGTTAAGCTTCTTGCCTAGCCTAGCACTGCGTTCCCCCCAAATCCTGTGATAGATGTGTGTGATAGGCCCTGTTCTAAATGCTTTATATGCAAGAACTAACCTCAAAACAAAGTAACAGAGTAAAACGAACCAATACAGTAAGTAATACATTCATTTTCCCGATAAAATAACTGAGTCACAGAGAAGTTAAAACTCATAAAACCAATGATCTCAGGAGGCTGGAGAGATGTATCTGTAGTTCATCCTCCCTGTGTAGCAATTAGGGTGAGATAACATCTCAACAATCTCTGTGGTGTGGCATAACTAATGTTTAACGTCTTATTCACAGCATATCAAACTCAGGTGGTAGAGCTGTTTGTTTTATGTTCTCTTCACTCAGGAACTCAAGCAGTTATCGGCCATGCCACCTGTGTGCTTCCTTAAAGAAAGAGAGTGCTACTGTGTCTTGCACTGGAGATTCAATGCTTCTTTCCAGAATCAACATACCAGCCCCAAATCTAACTCGTAATCCCCCCACTTTTTCCATTATCCTGTCCAGATCTCCATCTCTGGTGGTAGGAGCACTTGGTCTCTTTTGTGAGACAATTAGGAGTGACTCTTGTTTTCTCTTGCTCAGTAGTCATTGACAATCAATCAGAGTGTCCCATCTAGATCATCCCCATTCAACCTTTACCTTTCCATCACTAAACCCTTTGTCCGTATTTAGGTATTCATGATTTCCTTCCTGAGCTACAGCAAATGCTTTCTGATTGCTTTCCTTGCCTCCAACATTATTCCTCAAAAAAGCTTAATGGGAAAAAATGGATTATCCAAGTCACCTCCTCTCTCCCTGTCTCAAAAAAGAAACAATTACTTTTACCTCTTTTAGCTGTTTATTTGGGCATTACTCCCATATTTACAAAAAATGTTCTTTCATTGCAACATTTAGTTTTAGGAATCAGCTATTGTAGTTTCATGACTGAAGATGAGAATTTCACTCATTATTTTTTTCTCTCCAACCCAATCACAATTGAGTACCTTTCTCATTTCCCACTCCACTAGAATAGTATATATAGTGAACCAATATAGTGGTTCAATTAATACTGAACCTTCACCATGTATGAGTTTGTGAATGTGTAAACATATTAATTTATGAGTTTATGAATATATGAACGTATTAATGTATGAGTTTGTGAATGTTTGTGATTAATAGTATTTGCATACTGACCCATATACGATTGTTGTTCATTTCCCCCGGAACATTTTTGATTGTCGTCCTTTCACGTTAACATTTTTTTTGCCTATTGTTTTTTAGTTTTCTATGTTCTTATTGAAATTCAATCCCAAACTCTACCCTAATTATCTTAAATTTGCTTCAAAGTTATACAGATATATCAGAAATTTAATAAACTTAACTTCTTAAAAAATTCTGCAGGAATTTTCTAACTATCTCCTGCTTGGACTGGCATCTCTCATTTGGTCTTTCTAGGATTTCTCTTTATCTCAGGTTTTCTCCTGCCTTTATCCTATGTTGCAGCTCCTTTTGCTTTATCTCTCAGGTAGATTTACACTCCTTTTTGTTGTAGTACCTGTAGAGAATTTTACCAAAGTTTAAGAAGTGTTTGTAGTGGTTTATTTTTGTTGAAATAGGTTTTTTTTTCATTTAAAAATATGTTACTATACCAAATGTTTAATTTAAGTTCATACCATCACTTTGGGGTTTTTTGTTTGTTTGTTTTTTAAAATTTTTGTTATAAAGATGTAGGGTACAGTTCAGGATTAGGCATACACATGTTCCTTATGTAGGTACCCTTATTGATGAGATGTGCCCCCCATATCCTGGCAGTTTCCCACTACTGCCAATCCCTTTCATATCATATTATGCTGATTGTTCAAGGTCCACTTATGAGTGAGAACATGTGGTACTCAGTTCTTTGTTTCTGTAATAGATCACTCAGTATTATGTTTGGTGTTTTTGTTTTGTTTTGTTTTGAGATCACACAAGTTTGAAAATGTTTATTCCATTTTTATGCTTATTTGACAGTTTGTCTGGGTATAGAAGTCTAGGTAGGGCTCAAATGGTAAATACTGTGTTGTTTTTGTTTTCAGAATTCTGAATGCTCTCTGTACTGTCTTTAATCTTAAAGTTTTTTTGTAAAAAAGCTGAATTTTTCTTTTTTGATTTGCAATACATTAAATGTGAACTTCTTTATTCTTTTTGGAAACTTCAGGAGTGTTATATCCAGCAATATAAAACTAAATGTTGATGCTTCTTGGAATGTCTGTTTTCATCTATTTTGTTGGGGATGAGGTGTATTTCTCAAAATTAAAATGTGTATCTTTTAATCCTGAGAAATTTTCTTGAATTACTTACTTTTTAATTTCTTTTTGTTTGCTTTCTCTGTAATTTTAAAATGAAACTTTTTATTATTTTGATTTTGGATCTCCTAGGCTATTTTTTTATCTTTCTACTTTATTTTATTTATTTTATTATTTTTGCTCTCTTCCACTTCAGCTCTGTATTTTTTTCTTTTACTTTCTGGGACGTCTCCTCAAATTTATTTTCAAAGTTCTCTACTTGGGATTTTCATTACTGCTCCCATTTTTTTTTATTTTTTAAGAGTTATTTCTTACTAATGCACTCACATTCACCATGATCTCACTCAGTTGCTCATATACATAGATAAACTTATATAAGCACACATATATTCATACACAAATACACTCATATATTAACAAACTTCTAGGAATACGCTTCATATTTCTCAAGGGACATGTTCATATATATATATATATATATATATATATATATATATATGCACATGCTCACATAATCTCTCATTCAAACAACCATGTCACAAATTACTTACACTCATAAACATGTATGTACTTAATACACAAGCTCACAGAGTCAAGTATACAAATTTACTTAAATTGACATGCTTATCCCATGAAAATGCTCACACATTTACTCACACTCTTGAATATGCTCAATGTCATTGACATATTCACCCACACAAATCAACACACTCATTCATTCACACACGAGTGTACATGGCATTAATATGTTCACACATTTTCAAACTCATACATTCACTCACATGGTACGCACACAAATTCACTTATACACAGAGAAACACACATACAAACATTCCCATTATACACTGATACATGCATGCTAACACACACATTAAAAAATAGTTTTTTGATTCTTTAAGTTTCTCTTTGTTCTAGATATGTTTTTTAGGGTTGTATTATCTTTTTTATCTCTATAATTATATTAATAATAAACGTTAATTGTTTAATATGTTTTCTCCCAGCATTGTCTCTTTTGTTTGGCACTGATTTTTCTGTCTGATAAACCATGTTTGTCTGTTTATATTTAGAAATGGAACTCTAAAAAGATGATCAGAAACAATGAACATGACCAGAGCTTGTTGGTTGTGAGCCTCACTGTAGGGTGATGTGGTTGCACCATTTCACTGGAAACCACCATTTCAGTGGTTTTGGGGTCTTTCTGCCTGAACTGGTCAGATTTCCCAGAAAAGATTCTTACAATCTGCTGCTTGGAGGGTAAAGTCCTGGTTGCTGGAAATTCAGGAATTATATACTTAATTGTTTCACTTATTTATGTGTCTAAAACAGTCAATTCAAAGGAGCAGAGAGTAGAACAATAGTTGTCAGAGGTTGAGGGTAAGGAAAAATGGAGGTTGCCCAACAAAGTATAAAGTTTCTGTTATATAAGACGAGTAAGCTCAAATGAATGATCTTCTGCTGAGAAGCAATAAGACAACCAATGAGTATAAAGTGTCAGTTATATAAGATGAACAAATTCTAGTGACTCACTGTAGAACATGGTGCTTATAGTTAACAACATGGTGTTCTGTACTTAAAAATATGCAAAAGGGATAGATCTCCGTTTAAGTGTTTTTAACACATACACACACACACACACACACACACAGAACAGAACAGAAGGCAATTTTTGTAGGTGATGGACATATGCACTAACATGATTGTGGTGGAGACATCATGGGTACATGCAAAAGCCCAAACTCATCAAATCAAATGTATTAAATATGTGCAATTTTATGTCAATTATACCTAAATATAGCTTTTTTCAAAATGTAAGAGTTGTGCAAATAAGAGCATGCTTATTCCATCAAAAGACTTTGTGAAGAGGTTCCAGGGCAGGAGATACTAAAGTTAGAGCAAGCAAGTAGGTGTTTTTTTGAGGTCATGAAGATACACTAACTTAGTTACATAGCATTTAGAAATCATTGAGGGTTTGTCATAAACAATGAAGAAATACAATTTTGTTGAGAAAAAGTATTCTTATTTTCAACTCAATTGGTAGAAATGGCTTAATTTCATGTCAATGAAAGTGGCACATGCCGCACTGCTGGGTCTTTCATTGTATTTTTTTATTATCACATAATCTAGACACCTCTTTCTGCTGTCTTTGCTTTTATTAAATAGCAATGCAGCTACTGCAATAAATCACCCATTTTGCACCATCTTTCTAAAATGTCCCTACTGATGAACACTGTCTTTAATTGAGTACCTAAAGACACATGTTGCACAACTGTTCAAGGCCCTTTGCTATGACAGAAGTGTATGACTTTACTAGCATAACCCCGGAATTTATTAATTCCTTAAAGAGTAAAACCCACCATACAATATATTTGGTTATTACTGGCAAATGTTTGTTAGTTTTTTAGAAAAAGTTTATTTTAACTTTATTCCTTAAGGAAAGGCATAGTGTGTGGACAGGCTGTCCTGGAATAATTCATTCATAATCATGCACTGGACCCCTGATATATATATCTAGATATAGACAGAGATATAGATAGATAGATAGATAGATAGATAGATAGATAGATAGATAGATAGATAATCCTCTGTGGATTACAAAAACACAAAAACAAAAGAGAAGGCAAAGGACTTATGATCTCCTGTGAAGGGTGGTGAAGTGGTGTTTGGCCTTCCAGGTAACTTAATGATTGAAATCCTCCCATAAGGAGCCTGTCTAATTCTGGAAGAGGGACAGGACTAGAGTGATGCAATCAAGTGCTCTTGTTAAAAAATAAAAATAAAAAAAATAAGGAAGTATGACCCTGAAAGTGAGTATCTCCTTAAATTTTACACCCTAGGTGCCTTTCTTGTCTCAGCCAGCCCTAACCTTGTTCTGGAAGGGTGTGTGGTGAGGGGTGTGGTGGGAATGTTCCACTCTTTCCTAATCAATGTCCCAACTTTCACTTGAACAGCCAGACAAGATTTGAAATTTTACTAACGTTGTAATTCAGTATTAAACTTTAATAATTTTGACTTTTTTGTGACCTTAATACTGCAACAATGAAACTTAGGTCTTTAAATTTTATCGTAGTCATAGAAAGTCTCTGGTCCTCTGACTTTGACTTGAGACAAAAATTTACAATTGAAATGGTCAATCTTTTTCTTAAAGTGTCTCAGTGCAGTTAGAAGGGCCCAACCTGTCCCTTTTAGTCCCCATACATTTTACTTATTCTATGATCTTTTAATTCCCTAAGTACTCGTTTTAATCTTTAACTCATTTCAGGTAATCCAAGGCAACTATTTAATTTGTAGTTTTGCAACTCTGTACCATGAGTTTCCAAAACCCCTTTCTCTGCCTGGGCTAGAACCTCACAGTCTTCAAACACAACTAGTCCCGACAATCCATTTCAAACTACCATTGCTTTGAGGATCTGATGCCAGAACCACATCTGGTACCAGTTTCTCTGTTACTTGGATTTCTACAGCAGAAAATAGCAGAAACCAGTTTGGCTAAAGTAAGCAAAAGAATAACCTAGTAAACACGTAAAGAGCTCCTAGTATCTTTGAGAGAATTAGCAAATCGCACTGAGAATTGAACAGCAATGTCCAAGGTTAAAATAACTGAAGGAATGCTCTTCTGAATACCCTCATGGTTTCCATTCTTGGGAGACAGAGTTTCTGCTTGCCCTGCTATCTTAAGAGCCCAGAAGCTTCACAAACATTTTTGAAACCTAGGCCCCTCAGGCTCTACCTTCACGGCAAGATGGATTCCGGTACTGCCTGCCCTCTGGAGTTGACAGTTGGGTATATCTGATTGGTAGAGCCAAGCTCATATGTCTGTATTCCAGTTTCAAGGATTGCTAGGAAAGTGATTTCAGACTTCTACTTGGGAATAAAGAACTCATATTTTGTAAATTTTCTTAACATAGAATTTTCTAAAGATGTTGGGCTGCTACAGATATTTCCAATATTTACATTGGGAGAACGATTCAGGAGGATTCAGTTACCACCATGTCTAAGACCCCATACTCCAGACAACCTCAAATGAGACACACAGAATTTCTAAGAAAATTGGGAAGCAGCCGGGCTAGGTGGCTCAGCCTGTAAGCCCACGCTTTGGGAGGCCGAGGTGAGTGGATTGCCTGAGCCCGTGGGTTTGAGACCCACCTGGGCAACTTGGCGAGACCTCATCTCTACAATAAATAAAAAAATTAGCCAGGCGTGGTAGCGCGTGCCTGTAATTCCGGCTACTTGGAAGGCTGAGGTGGAAGGAGCGCCGGAGCCCAGCAGGTCGAGGCTGCGGTGGCTGAGAGTGGCCACTGCACTCCAGTCTGGGCGACAGAGTGAGACCTCAACTCAAAAATAAAAAAAGAAAATTGGAAAGCAAAAAAGACAACTAATTAGTAAAAACTCATTGGTCCACAGTAGTGCATTATTTTACCAAGATCGAATTTCCAACCCACATGACCTCCCTATGGATCTGGAAAATCAAGAAGTTCTGACCTTGAGAGTATTAATAGTTCAATCACTCAAGTTCTACCTATCTCAACTACATTCTAATGTAAATCACATAAATAGCTTTTCTGCATTTTTTTCTTACAGATCATATTTCCTTTAGAAGCTAATCCCGTTGGTTGACCACAGACTTGTGCCTTGAGTCCTTTCTCATATTCAATCAATATTATTATTGGGTCATCTTAGGAAAGAGTAGTGGCCAGAGCAATAGGGTAGAGATACTGGATTCTAATTATTCCTGGTTGACCTCACCCAATTTTTGCCAGCCTCATGTCAGGCAACACAGAAAACATGCCTACCTCCTAGCTCTTCCCAAAGCCATAAAGATCACACTGTGGTTTCATGGTACCCATGGTCAGACCTGACAGCATTGTGCAATCAACAGTGTGGGGTTTGAAGTTCAGGGGCAAAGAATGGAAATAATAGGATAGCCAGTACCTCTATCTGAAAATTAAAAATATGGAAACTTCCTTATCTGCAACATAACAATAACAATAAGCTATTCCTGCTCATATTTTAAAGTGCTCATGACAGTCAAAGGGATATTGGTTGTGAAAGTTCTGTGCAAGTCACAGGGTGCCCAACAGGTGCTATAAATTATTCCTAAACAGATTGAAAAAAAAATCTGAGCTTCAATTGTCAAATACCTTTGGGGTCAAGTCTTAACCAGTCAACTATGATACCTGGAAGCCCAGGGCTCTTTTTTCCCAATCTGCAACATGGTAACTAGTTCACTGATTCCAAAACTCAGTTGAAAATCAGGGCCATCTAGAGAGTTTCTCAAAACCCTAATATTCAGGCTATAACCCTTTAAGTTTTATGAGAATCTCTGAGAGTAGGACACAAGCATCAGCATTTTTTTAAAAAGCTTTCCACTCTTTTCGGTATGCAAGTAACACTGAGAATCTCTGATTCAGTCCCGTGAATGTAAGAAATTAGTTACTGTCATCTCAAACTCCTAACATACCTGCATTTTAATTTTTCTACTGCCACTTTGAGTGGCTGAAGTCATCATACACTCAGTTCATTCCATCATAATTAAAATAGAAATAATACTCGCCTAACATATTGCACTACTGTGAGAATCAACCTGAATGGTCTTTGTAAATAATACGCTGCTAGTGGATGTTAAGACATGTGATTAAACCACACCTTAGGGTTCCTCAGTCGTTAGAAGGTCCAGAAGAAAGAAGGTGAATGGTGTAACGTAAATCATTCTCATTGCCAGGAAAGAAACATTCCAACAGGCTACTTGATATTTTGATGAGGAATCCTACCATTTTCATGGCAGACCATACAAGGGATATGGATTTAAATCTGGACCTAAAAACAACTCGTCATTCACAGAGACTTTCTAATGAACTAAATGACAGCTGACTTCTGTTTGTTGCTCCCATAAAAAGATTCATTTCTTCTAACTTCCAGCAGTTTCTATGCCCAAAGAAATAAGGACAAGGGGAGGATTCAGACTCAAGAATGTCAGGCTCTTTGTTAGGGAAGTCTGCCAGGAACTTTGCAGGCCTCTGTCGCCCCTTTTGCTTGCTAATTGATTTAATGGTAGACGCTGATAGATGTATTTCAGCTTCACGAAGGCCTGTCTAGCTGATTTATATCATGCAACAAGAAACTGGTATATTCTTTTTCTGGTTTCTTTTTTAATTGCTATTGAAGGGGAGGCGTGTAACATTAAGAGCAGGAGTAGTCATTCATCAGCTCAGCAATAGCTCATGCTCAGAAGGTTTCAGTCCTTCTGTTTTAATAAAATTCCCACTTCTTAGAGGAATGGCTTCTGGATAGCATGTGTTGAAATAATGTCAACAAGAAGAAGCCATTTATGTGTCTTCATTATTCCTACCCTTTAAATCCAGCAAGGTATATGCCCAGATGGCCCACTATGAAGAACTAATGTCCTTCCTTCCCAGTCCTCACCTGACAGGTCCACCAGAGCCCCATACCACTGTCAGGAAGCCACATGGGTCAAGCTCAGGACTTCTCAGTCTCAATACTATTGTCATTTTGGACCAGATGATTTTTTTTTTGTCACGATAGCTATTTTGTGCATTGTAGGATGTGTAAAAGTATCTGGACTCTACCCAATAGATGCTAGTATCAGCTAACACGTCACAAGTTGTGACAAAAAACAAATCTCGTCTCTATATGTTGCCAAATGTTCACTGGCAGGGATGGGGGTTAATCACCACCCTCCTCAGTTGAGAATCACTGGTCTAGTGGGACTAGAAGGCAAACTGTCACCTTTGCCCTGACTCTGACCCCTCCTGACTGTGTCACACTACACAAGTTACCACTTTCTCAAACCCAGTTGTCCCCACCCTGGATATATGTTTAAAACATTGAGTGTAATAATTCCTTTGATATGTTTTGTAAATTATAATTTACAGTGAAGGGGCAATGATGGTTATGATAGCAACATAGATAACTACTGCCAAGTATTATCTCTGTGTTCTTAGGAGTTTCTACCAACAGAAAGCCTTCTGCAGAAAAGAAGCTTCAGCCAGATAAAGACTGATATTTCATACACCTGATGCCAAGCAGGTAGCTATTCAAAACCATTTCTTTCAAAGGCCCATCTCTCTGGCTTTTTACAGTGTCAAAGCGCTGCTTTTAGATATAGTTAACCTGCCAGAATCATCATTGTAGATGAACAAGTGTGTGTGCTTATCAGTGTAGATGTGTGTGTGTTTGAGTGTGTTTCTTATGGTGGAGAAATGAACCGTGAAGCACACATTGTATATATAACTGCATCGCATGTGAAGGGTGTGGGGGGGTGGAATGTGAATGTGTGACATATATGGTTGTGACCAAATCCTGAGGGCCCATCTCTTGGTGGTGTGTAAATGTTTGTGTACTGTGTTTTTGCATATGAGTGACACCTGTGTTCACGTGATGTGAGAATGTGGGAAAGCTCTATGTGTGGACAATGTAGATATGCTGGTGTGATATGTGTGTGTTAAGCACATTTGCAATTGTGGGTGTGCATATGTGAACGGATACCACTTATGTGTGTGGTAGGGAGATGGACTCTGGGTTTGGAGGCATGTAAGAAATGTCCAATCAGCCGGGCATGGTAGCGCGCGCCTGTAGTTCCAGCTACTTGGAAGGCTGAGGTGGAAGGATCACCGGAGCCCAGCAGGTCGAGGTTGTGATGGCCGGGAGCGGCCACTGCACTCCAGTCTGGGCAACAGAGTGAGACTCCAACTCAAAAAAAAAAAAAAAATGTCCATAGTGGGCAGTATATGGGGGTTTGTTTGTCATGTGGTTTATGCAAACCATACAAGCTTTGCATTGGCTGCACATTCAGTTAGATGTGAGGGATGCATATTTGTATGCACAGTGTGTGTGTGCGTCTGTGTGTGTGTGTTTGTGTGTGTCCTCTGTGTGTATATGTGCACTCACATGCTTACCAATCTTTATGTTAAACTTTTAAAATTCAGTACATCTTTGCTAAATTTACTTTAATAGAATACAAATGAAATGTTTCCCCAGTCTCATTTTATTCCAAGTCTTTTTCATGAATTGTCTCCTGGACCATCTCAAAAGCAATTATTTTCTGGTTGATGCCCCATCTTAGAGTTCACTCCTCATGCAAAGCCTCAGCTAACTAACCACACAAACTGAGCTAATGTACTGATGGGAATTGCGACTTCTAATTTTTCTCTGTAAGGAGCTTCCAAATAGGTTAGGTCAGTTACTGAGAATAAAACAGAAAACAATGAATGAATTTCTTTATTGAATAACTTTTCAGCATCACTTCTCAATCTATTGATGGCAGAGACCCTCAGCAACAGAACAGCTAGAGAAATCATCCTGAGAGTAGTAATAAAGTATTAACTCTGACTTTTGATAATATTCTCCACATTCCATACTCAATCTACTTTAACATTCAACAAATGTCAGGGGTCTTGGGGACTCTTGCTATGTGACATGGGAAGTTTGAGGATGCAATGAAAATTCAGACATGCCCCTTTGCCAAGAATGTACATATTTAGTAAGAGAGAAACAAGCAGGTGAGAGAACAATTTCAACATAGAGTGAGGTGGCATATTAGACTGCTGACAGAGCGATTATGTTTGCCTAGCCCTGATTATTTGGGGATAGGAGAAAGCAGTCAGATAATTGATCTCAGGTTTACAGGGTGGAGGCAGTCCATTCTATTAGCAAGGCAAGTTGGGAAGAGATCAGCATGAGAGTATGTCCCTCCCAGTAACTGGTAAAGGACTGAAAAAGGTGGAAGTAGATAAGTGTCAGGCAAGAGAGGATCATCACCCAGACTCTGGAGAGCTAGGAACTGTATTATGTCCACCAAAGGTAGGCACTGAGTAGCTTATGCAAAGGACTGACATTAAACAGCTCTGCATGGTTCTATTTTTTCCCCCATCTCCCAACTTATATGGCAGGAAGTATAAAAAGAACTCCTGTCTGAGGCAGGAGTCGTCTCTATTTTACAGTTCTCTTATGTCTGGTATGTTAAAGTGAGTTGAATAAATCTCCTGTGTCATTGGTTTTTGTGTCATTTGTTTTTGTGGATAAACCAGCTCTAATCTATGTCCAAATACTTTATTTAATCTAATGTTTTAGAACATTAACAAACAGTGTTCTGGGAATGCATGTGTCAAAGGCAATTTGTAAATATAGTCAGAAAGTCGCCACGGTTGCTAAGGAGTTATATCTAAATTTTGGCTAACTGCAAACTTCTCATCAGAAAAGTATGAGGGGTCATAAAATACTTCTTTCTTTTTTTAATAAGAGTGAAAAATTAGATACTTCTGATTGGATAAAAATATGCTCGTTATATCAATTTGCAATATGGGCATACTCTTGTAGCTATTTTTACTTCTTGCTCACATTTGGAGGATGAAAGAGAGAAAAATATGAGGATGGTCTTTAATATAGTTTGGATGGTTGTCCCCTCCAAATCTCATGTTGTAATGGGATCACCAATGTTACCAGTGGGGCCTAGTGGAAAATAATTGTATCATAGGGGTGAATTTTCATTCATCGCTTGCTGCTGTTCTCATGGTAATGAGTGAGTTCTGGCTCTGTTAGTTACCAAAAGTATTGATTGTTTAAGAAAGCCTGGCATCTCTTTCTTTCTCTCACCAGGTGACATGCCTGCTCCCCCTTCACCTTCCACCATGACTGTTAGCTTCCTGAGACCCTCACCAGAAGCAACTGCCAGAGCCAAGCAGAACCATGAGCCAAAATAAACCTTTTCTTTTTGTAAATTACCCAGCCTCGGGTACTTCTTGATAGAAATACAAAATGGACTAATAAAGTCCCCCACATAAGGAATACTGCCATTGCAAAATATGAAAGAAGACAAGGAACAGACTAACTCCCTAAGCTGAAATTCCCATCCCGGGTAACTCTAAGTCACCAAAGGCTTTGTTTGAGAAGCACTGGGTTGGAGAAAAGAGACAACCTTCACCCCCAATCTTCTATGGGAGCTGTAGAGAAGTGGTGGTCAAACTTTGGTGTGATGAGAGTTACCTGGAGGACTGCTTAAACACAGATTGTGGGATACTGCCCCAGCATTTTTGACTCATCATGTCTGAGGCAGGGACTGAAATTTTGCATTTCTAACAAGTCGCACTGTGATGCCAATGATGCTAGTTCTGGAAGCACTTTGACAAGCATGGTCTTTTGAATATTTAGTTTCTCTAAGTCCCTCAAAATGTGGATAACAATGTCTCAAAGTGAGATAAAAATTTTAAAATACATACAAAACTTCTTAGAAAATAAGTCTGCATCCAACCAAGGTAACTTGAGGTTACGCAGCATGAGTTAAAATGAGTCATATAAACTTCCTGGCTGCCCGAGCTTCCTTTGATCAAAAAAAATGGGCTAAATTATTCCTTAAGGAACTTTCTATTGCTTTACTTTATATTTAATTTGACCTAAAATCTACAAGCTATATCCTAACAGTGAAATAAATTTGGGTCCAAAAAATATTTAGAAGTATTAGAACTGTTTTCAATCCAGGTATCATCGACACATTTTAAGAATTAGTGAAAAAGGTATGTTTACCTAGGTGGTTATTTCTATCATATTTGTCACATGTAATTACCACTTCTATTATCTGATATTTACATATATTTACATATATTTACATATCTCTCACTAACATATACATCTATGCCTACATCCACATCCGTATCTCACCTGCATCTGCAACTGCATCTGCACACACATCTGCACCTCACCTACATCTACACCTGAATTGTTGTCTACACATGCTCTGTATCTCACCTACAACTATCCCTGAATCTGTATGCACATAGACATTTATATCTCCTTTACTTCTAGACCTACATCTACATAAACATCCAATACCTACACCTATAGCTGCTCCTATATTTATGTATTTTCTTCATCTGTATTTTCTTGTGTGCTGATTTAAAAATACATAAGAATTGTCAACAGTATTTGACTTGGGTGAGAAATAGATGTCTAGTCTGGGTGCAGTGGCTCAAGCCTGTAATCCCAGCACTTTGGGAGGCCGAGGCGAGGGGATTGCCTGGGTCCAGGGGTTTGAAACCAATCTGGGCAATTTGGTGAGACCTCGTCTCTATAGTAAATCAAAAAATAAGCTGCGTGAGGTAGCGTGCGCTTGTAGTTTCAGCTACATGGAGGGCTGAGGAGGCGGAAGAATCACCTGAGCCCCGGAAGGTTGAGACTGCGGTAGCTGAGAGCTGAGACCACTGCACTCCAGCCTAGGCAACAGAGTGAGACTCTGACTCCAAAAAAAAAAAAAAAAAAAAGCAAAACAAAACAGAGAAATAGATGTCTAGGGTAAAGAAGAGACTGAGGGAGTATTATATGCACTACTTCATACTGTTTAAAGCATTGCCTAATTGTATGTCCTAATTTTCATTGCATGTATGAATTCATATGTGTCTCTCTGGAAGAGACACAAAAAGAGATAGCCTTGCCATAAAATGTGAGTCCCATTTAACAACAAGTCTTCTCCTACAGTTTTTGTGGTTTCTGTATCTTTCTTCCAGGTCAACCCTTGGTTGATTTTGACCTTGGATTTCTTTTTGGATACTTCTATTCCTAAAGGAGCCTATTTGGATTTCTTTCTGATGTTTAAGTTTCTAGCTCAGACTAGAGTTGTTCTGACTCAATTTTTATTCAGTTTTACAAATACCATTAAGGTCAATCTTGTACAGACAAAGAAACTGGAGTCAGGGAAAGTAGGTAACTTCCCAAAGCGATACCACTAGAAACAGACAGAACTGCAATTTAAGTCAGGTCAGCTTGAATCCAAAGTTTGTGCCCTGTCCAGTTCGCCATCATGTGTGTGTACTTATTGTGTCCTCAGATCTCCCTTGAAACATAGATCATCATGACCTTAGTAAAAGATGATTAGGAAAATTCAAATGAAAATGTTGCTTGTGTTATTTGTGTGGTTCTTGTTACAAAACGTTTGTCCCATCTTACTCTACTGGCGCATAAGCTTTCTGTTGGTTTCTACATCTTTCTCCCTTTCCAAATTGGCTCTTTCTTCCGTCTAAAGTCTGGCGTCAGACTAAAGTGCATACCTATGCATTTTTCATCAATCTGGCAAGTGTCTTAAAACCTTGGTATGAATAAATCACCACCATATAATTCATTATGAATAGCATCAGTCCAGGGTAGGATTCCTCTGCTACTAAAGAGTCAGCATGTTTTACAATTTTTAACAGGAGGATTTGATTTTTTCTCTTCTCTCTCTTCTTTCTGCTGAAAGCAAATTTAAAGTGTTCCTCATACATGTATATGTTAATGTCATTATTCTTTATGTTCTTCAGCCATTCATCTCCAAGCTGCCTCCATTCAGCTCCGTCATGGGTGAATATGATTGATCATCTCAGCTCTTATACTCTAGAGAAATAAGATAGAATTAAACCATATGGCGGTCACACAAATAGACATCCAGAGTGAGGAGGACTTTGTGACTGGCGGGTAGGTCAGCATTCAGCTTTCCTTTTTATTGTCTTCCGAAAATCACGAGTAAATGACCAGCTGCCTTAAAATTCCCAAGGTGAACATAATAGTAACAGTTAAATTTTTGTTGGTGTCTCCAACTGTACCTGGAACTGTACTGCTCCTTATTTTAAAGTCTATTTCAATCTTCAAAGTCACTCTATGAGATAACTTCATTCCTCATTTTTCTGAGAAAACTGAGCCTCTTCAGTGGCATAAACTATTAAATGGTACAGTTGATACTCAAATCTAAATCAGTTTACTCCATAAACCTAATTGGTATTTGTCTCTGAGTAGCCCAGAATGTTGGGTGATGCTAAATAAAACGAAAGGCATTGAGTACCAATTTTAAAAAATGAAGCTGCTTATAAAACACTTGTATCTCTGTAATTTGCTTGGATTTCTACAGGTAACCACTTTCATGAAAATTTTCTGAGTTGGCATCTTTCCTTCTCTCAGCCCTTCTAAGAAAAGTCTGAAAAGCTATACAGACTCTTGTACAGTTGAAGTATATTAATATATTTAATTAACATTAAGCAGTTTTAATGCAGTAGTTGGTATTTGACTACTATTTGAAATCTCACTCCTCTTGGGCCACAAACTTCAGCATTTGTGAGGGTTTGACCCAATGTCTGCAGCTTGAAGATGCAAGACGTCTTAACATTGGGTGATTCTGGATGCTTCAGTCTGTCTCCAGTGCCGACAATACTAAGCCTGTCCTTTGGGTATTTCTGAGCCCAAAAGTGTCTAGGCCTGATTCAGCGAGGTCTGGCCTTTCTTATTTATTCTAAAACCTGTGGTTCATAGTCCATGTTCCGCTGACCAACCAGGGTAAGGTTTTTTTGTTTTGTTTTGTTTTTTTGTTTTTTATCCCCACCTGTTTCTTCTCTTGATTCCTTAAACTGTTTGTTACTAGACACAACAAGAACACAGCATTCTGTGAAGGCATCTCTGTATCTCAAGCTCTTTCTCTCCAACAAGCACATGGGCTCTTTCCCAGAGATGCCCCCACAGCATGTGGCAGGGGCTTTGCTATAAGATATAGTCTGCAGTATCCAGCAAAGGCAGTCACAGTTCTCTAGCGTCAAAACCAGGGCTAGAACAGCAGGGTCTTGCCAGACTTGATGATACTGGGTGACAAGAATCCAGACAGCTACCCAAGACTGGGAATAAGTGAGGGCCAGAACAAAAGCTTGTCATATGTGGGTGACTCAAGAGATGTGATGTAGGAACGTGAGACCAAAGCAGAAGCTACTTTGGGAGATGTCATATATGCTGTTGATCCCATTGGCCAAAAGGTCGCATAGCCAAGCTCAGTGACACTGTGGTAGGAATTCCCCAAGGTCATGGATGCAAAGAGGTGTGAACAAATTGGGGTCACCAGTATAGCACTCTACTAGTATAGATGAAAAGACGGAGGGATCCAAGCTAAAGAATCGGGACATGCAGCAACGGGTGGGTACACAAGAGGCTGGGTTTCTTCATGGCACCAGTTACGTAATTAAAATTGGTCAGGAAAGAGAGAGTGTCTGAGCACAGCTCTGGCACAGTCCTAAACATGTTTACAGGAACTATTCAAATGACACCCAGTGCCTTGAAATGCTTGGAGATGGCTGGGTGATACCAGGAATGTTGATCACACACTCAGCGCCCTACTGAGACTTCCCAAAACTGCAAAACACCAAGGAAGTATGTGAGCTAATTTCTGGGAGTCTCTATTAAATAACAGAGGTGCTACAGGGTCAGCTATAATCATTAAAGAATTGTCAATTCAATCTATCCTCATTCACTGAAAATGGATGACTGAGCCACTATTGCATACTAGGCTCTGTTAATGCCCTCCATCTACCATCCGGTAGAACTTTAATTTTATTATACTCTTATTTTAGCATAACTCATCATTATTTCCTAATATTACTGATAAATTTCCTACTCTCCTTTGAGAATCATTTTTAGGTTAGAGAACAAAATACAGTAAGAATTTTTCCTTTAATTTTCCTCTAAGTAAGCTTCATTCACATTTCTATGTAAACACCAGAGTATTATCTCCAATTCAAATGTCTGCATTAATTTAGTTTTCACAGAAAAAGTCAGCTCTAGAAATTCTTAGCATAGGCACAATTCAGAAGTTCATCACTAAGAAAATGAGGCAGGCTAAATTAGCTAAAACCTTAGCAATAAACCAATGACAATATCAAACACTGATTGATGAGGGTGATATAGGGAAGAATTAAGAATGTCTTTCTACTCAGATATGATAGTTGTCTAAATTTTACTCTTCATTAATTCATTCTATAACAAACTAATCGTTATAGATCGTTAACAACCAACACAACAATTACAATACTTATGTTTTATAAAATAATCAATAATTCCCTGTATTTTTCTTTATTTTAAGAGACTAAGTTATGCATGCATATGAGTCATTTAAATATGGGGCCTGGAGGGGGTGGGATTGGCAGTTGAGGGAAACTGCTAGGGGAGGGAGGGGCATACCTCATCAACAAAGGTACCTGAATGATCAATGTTTATATACCTCACCCTGAAATGTACCCCACACCTTTATAATAAAAATTTAAATAAATAAATATGGGGCCTAAGAGGCAAAACCTAAATCAGAAAAGAAAGTCAAAGAGGCTTGAAGGAAAGCACACACAATTTTCAGAATTCCACTGGGAAGACCTCACAGTTTTCAATCGCATGATCCATCAGTAATGCGACTGTTATGTAGATCTAGAAATGTATTTGAAATTGACTATTTTGTAGTTATTTTTTTTAAATTTATCGAGTGAAGCCAATTTATCATCTTTAGCATGCCTTCACGTGATGTAGGTTGTACATCCTTTCTATGTATCTACACTTATTCCTCTCTTGGCACTTAATCACAGTGTTTTGTAAATGACTGGGTTTTGTTGATATTTCTGTCTCTGTTACGCCATATTACAAACACACCAGATCCCAAGCTCCTTAAGATTAACAATTACATGCTTTGTTTTCAAATCCAATGCCCCTGTCAGAGATCTACACATATTAGTTGTTGACTGAATATTCTCAGAAAGAAAAGTAAAGGGCATGTCCAGGGGATATGGTGTGTGTGTGTGTGTGTGTGTGTGTGTGTGTGTGTGTGTGTGTGTGTGTTTTCAGAAACTAAGTGTTATGTGATAAAGTTCCAAAGGCTGGCTATAGAAATGACTAAGTAAAAGAGGTTTAAAACAACATGATCTAGGCACATAAATAAGACATTTTATTTTCTAAACAGATTTTTATTTAAAATAACAAATGATTCAGCTAACTACCTCCCCTGAGAAGCGCCTGAACCAGGAGAACACATCTGTAGCACCTGCTGAGCTCACCTGCTGAGTCTATCCCAGCAATTCTCAATTATGTCAGACTGAACACTAGAGCAAGCACATATGGGAAGGGGGGCAGGGGTGGTGAATGAGGAATGATCTGATAAATTTAGGAATGTTCTGAGAATTCCTGTATATTGTAAGTGTTTAATGTTATTTAAGTAAGAATTTGATCATGTCTATGTGTAGATAGAACCCCCATTGTATATAAAACCTATTTATTCCCACAAAGAGTGTTTGCATATTTGGAGAAGTGTTACATTTGGCCTTGGTTATCAATCACCGCTGTTCAGAATCTTTTGATTCTTTCTTCTTTCTGGAAATCTTTACTTTGTTTCATCAGTGTTTTCAGAAACTGAATATTACATTTAAGTCATTATTTTTCCAGAAATTCCTACTCTTGGTTTTGGAAGCTCCCTGGTACCTACCTTTCTCAGAGGGAGGTGTCAACAGCAGTGTTTCTGCACAGTATATCTAAGAAGAAATCTGCTTTAAAAAGCAACTGCTTCTTTGGTAGACAGCAGTGCTCAAACACAGCTAATAACTCTAAAGATAGGCGACCAGTTCCTGTTGACCAGTGAGGTGCTAGAGACAATGCAAGTCTACAAATACATCATCACCATCTGTCAATCAAATTAACATATTATTTAGGTAACCTGGGAGCTTTCTGCTAGCGCTGATTGTTAATTCAAGCCAGGGGTAGAGAAATAGAGAGATTCTCATCCATCACTGCAATGAATATATCTTTAGTATAGTTTTTTCTAAAGATTCAAGCTGTAACTTTGAGGTTTTAGATATGATCTTTCAGAAGCCATGGTTACTTCTCTATGGAAAGTTTAAAATGTAGGTTAGTTGAACAGAACAAGATTAAACACACTAAGAGAGTTTTTTCATTTAGCAAACAGCATTAAACGGATCTGGTCTTTACTCTGGGGAATCTGTTATTGATATTATATCACACTGGTCACACCTCAGCTTTCTCAGATATGAAGTTGGATTAATAAAAAATATCTCATGGTTTTGCTGAACAGATGTAGTGGCATGAAGAATGTACATCTCCTGGCATTGTATACATCTTGTACATAGATCTATTTCCCTTTAACACCCAAAAGAAATCGAAGTGTATTCAGTAAATGATATTTTGTGAAGTACATCAGTGAGTAGAAAACAAAATGGTAACACAATGAAAAGGAAGAAGACATGCTAACCATCAGGGATGATGCATGTGTTATGACCAAGTCCCCAGCTGAGGCATCAGGGAGCAAATAACAAGGTATTTGGGGTAGATAGTCTCTGGCATTGTCCTTAACATCTACACATAAATTAACATGTCACATAAAATTAACATTTCACATTATCTTAAATCCTTTGCAACATCATCACCATCTTGAGTACCACCATCATCATCACTGCTCTGATCTCAAGGTTCTTAACAAATTACAAAGTCCTTGCTCCCATTTGATCCTTACAAGAGCTCTCGGAGTTTGGTGAGGAATGCATTTCCTTTCACTTATGGAGAAAAAATGTGAAGCTCAGAGAGTTTAGTTGACTTCCCAAAGTCACAGAGCAAATGAAGGAAGAACTTGTATTCCATCTCTGGTCTGAAGATCTCTACTCATCTCATTTTCTCAGTCCTATGCCATCCTCAAGTCCATCATAACCTGATTTGTCAATGAATCTCCTCTTAAAAGCATTACTTCCCTCAGGAATTAATAATAGTGATTCATTCCTGTGACGTAGTTCTGAGTTTTCTACATGATCTCTGCTTATATCCTTAAAAAGGTTTCTAAAAAGACTCCTCCAATTGCTAAGTAAATTGGCTTCTTAACTTGCTATTAATTACTCACAAGAACTCTGGCCCATTACAGAGAATCAACACAAGGCGGAGTTTCTCTGTTAATTTATTTTATTCCTTCATTCTGTATTCTGGTTGATGTGCCCTCTTGGCATTATAAATCCAGAGCAAGTAATTAACAGCCACACTTTGAACCCAATTCTCTTTCTTTTCTCTTTCCTAACTACCTCTGCCTCCTTTGATCTGGTTCATTTTCTTAATTAACTTATGTGCATGCCAGACTTATTTCCTTGGGCCTGTGCAAATTTTTGGAAGTTTGGAAGTGTGGGAGAGCAAGGCTTACTTTACAGTGAAAGGGCACAACACAAGAAGTCCCCACTCCTCCCACCACACAGCTGCATAAACCCTATGAATAGGCAATTTATTACACCCACCACAACCATAAAGTCACCATTCAACAAGAAACCACTATATATCAGGAGCTTCGTACACTTTACCTCTCATCCTTACCCAATGAAGAAAGTATCAGCATCATCCCTGTTTCAGAGATGGCACAATTAGGCTCAGAAAGGGTAAATGTTCTTCCCAAGATCTCAGTGGACACACAGTTCTGTCTATATGACTCTGTTGCTGATTTTCTATAGAATATCCTTGAGAAGTTAGTTTACATGCTTGTGTCTTTGTTTTCTTATTTGTGAGTTACTTAACATGCTTGAGTCTTGGTCTTCTTATTTGTAAAATTAGAATGATGGAAATAAACTTGTGATGGAAAATGAGTTATAATAAAGTCAGTTTATGTGCTCAGAACACTTAGCATGGTATCCGTCATAAAGCTGAAACCTGGCAGGCAATGTTAAGGTCTTTCCAGCTTTGATCAGAACTCATATTATGACGAGCGGATCTGAACTTGTACTTGAAAGGTGTCTCATTTATTCACTCATTTAACCAATAATTATATACTAGGCACTAAATTAAGGTTGAGGTTTGGTGCCATATATCATTCTTCACCTCACATAAACTGACTTTATTATAACTTCTTTATTACTGTTGCCTTAAGAACTCACTAGCATTCATACTTGAAGCTTAAGAAATAACAAGTTACCTGAAATCTGAAATCATTTAACTTATTGAAAATTATTTATATCAGAAAATGTCTTATATAAAGGATGGATTAGCTACAACAAAAAGTATAGAGATACCTCAAAAAGTTAAAAATAGAACTACCTTATGTTCCAACAAATTCTACTTCTGGGCCCCAAAGAATTGAAATCAGTATCACAAAGAGATAACTGAACTCTCATGCTTCTTTTAGCATTGTTTGCAATAACCAAAAATGTGGAAACAACCCATGTGTCCATCAACAGATAAATGCAAAAAGAATTGTGAAATATACACACACACACACACACACACACACACACACACACACACACGCATGCACACATAGTCAAAGTGGAATAGTATTTAGCCTTTAAAGAGATACTGCCATTTGCGGCAACATAGATGCATCCAGAAGACATGAAGTTAAGTAAAATAAGCAGACACAGAAAAAAAAATACTGTAAGATCTCACTATACACAGAATCCAAAAAGAAAGGAAAAGTTTAATTAATAGGCAAAGAGAGCAGAATAGTGGTTACCAGTGGCAGGGAAAAGGGGAAAATGGGGAAAAAGTTGGTTAAAGCATACATGTTTGCAACTAGGAAGGATGAATCCATCTAGAGATCCAATGTGTAGCAGAAGAACTATGGTTAATAGCATTGCATTGCATGCTACAACTTTTGCTAAGAGGGTCGATTTTAGGTATTCTTGCCGCAAAAATTTTTTTACAAGGTCACAATGGAAGATGATGGCTATGTTAATTGATTTAACTGTAGTAATTTTACTGTGCATACGTACATCAAAATATTATATAGTACATCTTAAACATATGTATTACATTTTTTAAATGTAGACTAGTTAATGCTAGAGTCGGGATCTCAACCTCTTTCCTCTGTCTCTTCCTCCATTTCTCTGTGATTAATGTTTAAGAAATGATAGCTGGAAGAAAGAAAAGTAAGAGGATGGCAGAGCTGGAATAGATGAGGAAAAGATCAGTGAGCTACATTCATACCTCTTTGTGTGGAGCTTGCTGGAGCAAGTGATATGGAGCTGCTGGAACTCCTCTTCTTTGACTTGTAATTTTCTGAGTCAGGACAAAGCCGAATGTTGAATACTTCAGAGAGGGATTTAAAATCACCCTCACATGAAAGCTAATTTGTCTTCCCCAGGTGTGTTGAGTACATAATTAAATACGACTGGTCTTTTCCTCTCCGATGCATCCAAGTTATTCTCTGCTACTGGAACCATAAGCATACAGAAGGTAGGTTTCAACCCACCTGCTCTTACATTGTGCTGAGAGTCTATATATGTGACCTGGTGCATGTGACCAACAATTTTCTGCTGAAGCAGATGGAAAATACAGTACTACTCATAGCTGAGTGCAAAACCACAGTCCTCATTTTGCTGGGTATCTAACTTGTGGGGAAATCTCAACTGATCAGAAAGCTTGGACAGGAGATGATATTGAGCTAGAATTGTTCCGTAGAGTGATTATTGATTATGCCTCTAATAGCACTGTGGCACATCAACTGTGAATTCAATTAGAAGTAATTATACACTTTAAACTAATGTGTCCAATTAAAAGGGTTGGAATTTGCAAAGGTCTCTGGAATTCTTGCATGATAATGGAATATACCAAAAGAAAGGGGAATTACTGAGCTTTGTGGAGGGATGTGTTAATTTCTGCAAAACCTTGCAAGCAGAAAGAACCACAAAAGTTTATTACATATGTCAGAATCTGAAAAACCTCAGGATAATGGCAGATGGCCAAATTCAGTAGAATGACAGATGCCAGTCATAATAACCATTATCATAATCTCAATGACAGCTATTTTTTTTATTAGGCACTTTCTGCATACCAGGCATTGAATTTTACAAATAACATATAATTTAATTATTTTGACTAGGGGTTGGCCAACTATAGCCTAAGGGCTATAGTCAGCCTGCCCCTGTTTTGGTGAGTAAACCTTTATTGGAATACAGTCAAAGCCTTTATAAAAAATATAATATTTATAGCAGCTTTCACCATTTATTCAGCATTTGGGTGTTTGTGTTTATTCAAACTCATTGGACTTAGGAAACTGAATTATCCCCCTTGTCATTTTCTAAAATTTGCTTTTCCTACTTAGACTTTACTTGTACCTCCTCCAAGCAGGCATTCTCAGCATGCTGTGTGACAATACATTAATGACTATGTTTCTGTTTACTGAAAAAAGTTTACATTCAAATTAACTCATTTTCCTGAAAATATTTTTTAAGTGTATCGGCCACACAAGGTTTAAAAAAATAAACATTGTTTATATGCACAAAAATTGAACAAAACTGAATCACCCAACTACAAGGGGATGAAAGAGTAAAATAAGTTGTCTATTTGATGGAATAGTAAGCAATCAGTCAAACATATTATGGTGGTCTAATGTTAATGATGCAATGTTACCTGAAATGGGCAGAACATAAAATTGTGTCTTTATAGTTAAATTCAATCATCAGTAAATATTCAAGGATGATTCAGGTACTCAGTCAGAAACTGCATATTCAGCAACCAATACGTAGATATTCTCCGCCTCCAAGAAGCTCACAGAATATGGGCAAGAAGGACGTGGAACAAAAATCACCCAAACTATTATAATTGCAGAGATGCAGAAATAAAAAAGGATAAAATACTACTCAGATGTAGTTTAATTATAAGGATCTAGTTTATATTGTGGCAAGGAAAAGTACTTTGACATGTGTAGAATGAGTTCATCAAGCAGTAAATATTTTCTTTTTTCTTTTTAAAATTTTCTTATTTTAAAGATGTGGGGTACAATTCAGGGTTAGGTATACAAATGTTCATTATGCAGTTACCCTTGTTGATGAGGTGTGTCCCTCCTCCCCTAGCAGTTTACTACTACTGCCAATTTCAGCCCCCACCCCAGGTAGTTTCCCACTACTGCCAATCCCTTTCTTACAGTATTAAGATAATTGTTCAAGGTCTATCTTTGGGTGAGAACACGTGATACTCAGTTCTCTGTTTCTGTGAAAGATCACTCAGTATTATAGACTCTAATTCCATCCAGGTTGCTGTGAAGTTCATGATTTTGATCTTCTTTATGACTGTGTAATTTCGATTGTGTATATGTACCACATTTTTTTTATCCAGTCCTCTTTTGATGGGCAGCACAGTTGGCTCCGTGTTCTTGCTATTGTGAACAAGGCTGCGATAAACATGTATGTGCAGGTTTCTTTTTTATAGAGTGATTTGAGTTCTTCCGTGTATATTTCCAGCAGGGGGATTGCGGAGTTGTATGGAATGTCAATTTTTAGACCTTTTAGGAATCACCACACTGTTTTCCACAGAGGATGTACTAGTGTACACTCCCACCAACAGTGTAGAAGTGTTTCCTTTCCCCTGCATCCTCTCCAGCATCTGCTGTGGGTTTTTTTGTTGTTGTTGTTGTTTGTTTTTTTGAGTTGGAGTCTCACTCCGTCGCCCAGACTGGAGTGCAGTGGCTGCTCCCGGCCACCTCAGCTTCGACCTGCTGGGCTCCGGCGATCCTTCCGCCTCAGCCTTCCGAGTAGCCAGAACTACAGGCACGCGCTACCACGCCCGGCTAATTTTTGATTTTTTATTGTAGAGATGAGGTCTCGCCAAGTTGCCCAGGTGGGTCTCGAACCCGCGGGTTCAGGCAATCCACTCACCTCAGCCTCCCAAAGGCGCGGGATTACAGGCTGAGCCACCGAGCCCGGCTACTGTGTTTTGAGTTATTGACGATGGCCAACCTGACTGCAGTAAGGTGGTATCTCAGTGGTTTTAATTTGCATTTCCTTGATGACTAGTGAGGCTGGGCATTTTTTCGTCTATCTGTTGGATACTCATATGTCTTCTTTTGAGAAGTGTCTATTCAGATCTTTTGCCCACATTGTAATGAGGCTGATTGTTATTTTCTTTTCATCACGTTTGAGTTCCTTGTAGATCCTAGATGTCAGGCCTTTGTCAGATACATAGTTGGCAAATATTTTTTCCCAGTCTGTGGACTGTTTCCCTGCTCTTTGGGTGGTTTCTTTGACTTTGCAGAAGTTTGTCAGTTTGATGAGGTCCCACATGTCAATCTTAACTCTTATGGCATGGGCACTTGGGGTATTGATCAGGAATTTGTTGCCAATTCCAATTTCCATAAGGGTGTCTCCTGCATTTTCTGATTCTTATAGTTTGAGGTTATATGTTTAGGTCTTTGCTCCATTTAGAGTTGTTTTTGTGTATGGTGATAGGTAGGGGTATTGTTTTAATCTTCTGCATGTGCTCAGCCAGTTTTCCCAGCACCATCTACTGATTGGGTTCTCCTATCCCCAGTGATTGATGGTGGAGGCTTGGTCGAAGATGAGTTGAAAAATTGAGGTTTTGCTTCTGTAATCTCTGTCCTGTTCCATTGGTCCATAATGCCTGTTCTTGTACTAATACCAGACTATTTTGATTATTGTAGCTTTATAATAAAGCTTAAAGTCTGGGAGCATGTTGCCTCCTGCTTCCCCCCGCCCCCCCGAGGATTGTTTTGGCTATTTATGGTAGTTTATGTTTCCATGTGAATTCCTGTATTGTCATTTCCAGATCTGAGAAGAATGCTGCTCGTAATTTAATGGATATTACATTAAGTCTGTAGATTGGGTAGGATGGTCATCTTAACAATTTTGATTCTTCCAATCCATGTGCATAGAATATTTCAAGAGAGGGATAAAGTATGACTAAGGCCCAGCATTGAGAGAAAACATAGAGCATGATTGAGAAAGTGGAAATAGATGAATGTGGCAGGAATCTTTAAGAAAATTGAAGACTGCCAGAAGGTGAGGTCAGAGAGATGAGCAGGGCCTGACAGTGCCAGGCAAGAGCTTGCTAAGGATTTGAGACATGATCTTGAAGGTCCTGTAAAAGCTCCTGAGTGATATTAGCAGAGCATAGTATAACCAACTTTACATTTCAATATAATGTGTCTGATTGCCTGGGGAGAATGAGTGGTAAAGGAGCAAAATAAAAATGCCAACATGGTACATATGGGTGACCAGCGACAAGTGACGAACATGAGAAAATTAAATTATTGTGTTGTGTTTGGGATTGCCTATGGTTTTCTCATTTCATCTATTTGCATGTCCCTTCATGTTTTCTATATAATTATAGTTTGTCTTTTCAAAAATAAGAATTTGAATAATTATCCCAAGCCAAACAAAAAATAAAGAGAAAATTCATGAGCCCATCTTCCAGATTGGGTAAATAGAATCTGATGCTGATGGAAACTCGTATGGGTCTGCTGTCTGTGCAGTCTCAAGGCTGTCGTCCTTGCTTTGGGCTCCTCTCTTCTCTACACTGTACCCAATGAGCAGCTTCTGTCATTGATTAAATGCTGCAGCTCACTTGGAGCCATTAATCAACTTCGCCAGCTGTTTATGGCTTTATTTACTACAAAGGAAGCACGGTAATCCCTGTAAACTCAATAGATCTAAATTAACTGAACGTTCAGGAGCCGGCTTAGAAAGAATTATTCCTCCTGGACTCAGGGGGCCAGAGAAAAAGAATGAACACAAAAATCTGTGGCAGAGGCTCTGACTTTTTCTCTAGCATCCAGAGGGTCACCTCACAAAGGACACCCGCCTGATGGGGTCTCTATTAACCAGGTCTCACAGCACAGAGTCCAGGGAAAGCTCTCTCTTGTTTTGAATCTACACTGCCTGCCACGAAACATGTCTTCCATGTATTTCTCTCTCCATCCCTTTATTCTTCCTCCTTGTCTTGCCTTGCCTTCAATTCCCTTTTCTTGACTTCCCTTTGGTTAGGCTATATTCTGCTATTTAAAAAATTTTTTCTACACAGTATTTCTTTTATTAATTATCATTATAATCTTGGATTCATTTAAATTTGTTTAATTAAATTATTTTCAGTCCAAATTTACTGGGTATCAACTGAATTCCCAGAGAAGATACTAATATTTATGTGTCAGGGATATTACTGTGTTCTTTCATGCCAATGGATATTTTTTTTAGTCTGCCAGAACAACCCTGTAAGATAAATACTAATGCTCTTAGCTAAAAGATGAGAAAGCAGAAGCTTAAAAAGATGAAATAATTTGCCTGACATCATAAAAGTGGCTAGAAGGTAGCCCCTTTGGTCTTCAGCATAATCTCCCATGCATGCTTATTCTGGGTCATAGCATTATCTCATAATACTGATTGGTGCTGTAGGGTCTAATTGCTTCTTAAAAAGTCATACCATAACCCCTACCTACAAAAACCACCTCATGTCCTGTACCACTTCTCAGCCCAAATTCTTTCCCATTTCCCATTCTCATCTTTTCCAGACTCCCATGATCACTGCTACACATTTTAGACTTTAACACCACAAAGGGCTTGCAATTCTTCAAATAAACCATGCCTTCACATAGGCTATTTCTTCTGCCAAGAAAGTCATGGCCACCTTAGAGCTTACCAAATTTCTTTCTCTCTTTCCTGCCCTAGGAAAGGTTAACTACCCCTGTTCTGTGCCCCTCTGATCCCTGCTCATACTCAAGTTACTGCGCTTATCTCCTTGTTGTATTTATTGCCAGGTCCTCAGCACATAGCAAAAGTGACTGAATATATGCTCAATCACTTTGCTGAAGTGTACCAGACTGACGCAGGAAAGAAGATATTGTCCATCAAATAAACTGGAGAGACAAACCTTAAACATATACAAAGCAATAAGACAGATATCTGAGGGGGGATTCCAAAAAATGGAATCTATTTATTTTAAAAGTGTGTATTTATTCTGACATGTTTCGACGTGTCGCCTTCGAAGTGACATTACTCGCCATTTAATGCAATACGCCTATTGAGATGCTTTTTCCACTGCTCAAAACAGCTTTTGAAGTCATCCATTTTGAAGCCCTTTAGTGCTTCTTTTTGTCTTACCTCCTCCACCTACCTGGCAAAATATTTCCCTGTGAGGACTTTTTCTCCAGGGAAACAAAAACAAACTCCAAAAAAGTCACTTGAGACAAGATTGGGTGAACAGGCACGGGAGTCATGCTGTTTTCTGGTCAAAAACTGCTGATCACAGTGTGGGCAAGTTGTTTGTGTAAATCACTCACAATGAAATGGGCAAATACGTTGAAAGAATCTCCAAAACAATATTCACTGTAGGCGAATGCAACCTTTCATAACAACACTAGCTGGTAAACTGATGCGAATGGGTTCCTAGAACAGGAGAAGTCTGTACTACAGGAGGCCTGCCTTCAAAAAGATACTTTCAGCTTTAAGGAGTCTCCCCTCGTATGAGTGAATAAGCTTGCATCATTACGAACTTCTTATGTTTTCCTAAGTCAAGAGCCTAGTCTTTCCCAAAATGTCATGACATCAAGCAAAACAGCAACAAAAGGTTATTTACTACAAGTCCCTGTGGTTTTCCCTTCTCCCACCTTCTGTGAATCATTTTTTCTGGCAAGTTAAACAACAGCAGGTGGATTACATAGCACCCTTTGCATCCTCCAAAGTCTGAATCCAGTGCAAACTCCAATCACAATGTAATTGCATTCACTTGCCATTTTCACACCATTCTCACTCAAGTTAAAAATGTTCAAGTTCCTTTTTCTCTGTGGATGCACCACAACTCTCCCCGAGCCTTTCAGGCTGGTGATTCCAGTGCTAATAGACATCCTGTGCCCAGTCATCTGCTCTAATCCACAGGCGCCCGTCTGCCGGGGCTTACTGAGATGCCTAACTCTTTCACACAGCTGCTGTTGAAATCATTCCCACTACAGATGTATGGACCTCCTAGGAATTTACTTTCTGGACAAAGTTTATAAACAACAGACAGTAGACCTGACATTTGTTGATCCCGGCTGGGCAACAGATAGGAATTATGACTTGTCAAAAGGGGTTGTAACTGGTACTTGGCTCTTAGCACATCTTCTACTCCTCGATGTTTAGGATGTTTTTGCTGCTCAAGTCTCTTGACCCTTCTGCATATATGAGTCTCACAATAAACAAGCTGGGAGAGTAAATACCTTCACAGCACAGTATAAAGATTAAGGACTCTGTGGTCAGCTAGACCCGCCTTCAAATATAAGCCCTGCTATATTCTAAGCACTTTATTTGTGAAGTTATTTAACCTCTTCATGTCTCAGTTTCCCTACTATGTAATATGGAGACAGAGCATTTTCTTCACTTAGCTCTTTTGACAACCAAATGAAATAGAAATAACTTTTTAAAAAAGCTCCCTGGATAAAGTAGGACCCCAATAAATCACAACTAATAGGGGTGTTACAAAGACTCAGTGAACTAAGGAACACAAAGTCTGGTATGTGGTAAGTGCTAATTATTTTTCCTTCCTTTTCCTGATTCCTCAGAGATCCCCAATGAAGGACTGAGAGAGAGATGTTTGCAATAAGTATCTTCTAGACAGTTTAACAACAGGCATCAGTAGCTAAAAATATTCCAAATCTTCAGTCCAGGAATAATGCTGGAAGAAATCTATTCTAAAGAAATTGCCCCCCAAAATAGTATGTGCTCTGTGCAGAGGACATTACTTATAAGAGCAAAAACTCTGTGAGAAACATAATAGTCAACAGAAGGAGAATAGTTCATTAAAATTATTAAGCATCCACTTGAGGGAATATTAAGTAGGCATTAGAAATGATCCTTCAGCTCAGTGTGGTGGCTCATGCCTATAATTCTAGCACATTGGGAGGCTTAGGTAGGAGAATCTATTGAGCCCAGGAGTTCAAGGCCATCCTGGGCAACACAGTGAGATCTCATCTCTACAAAAATATCAAACAATTAGCTGAGCACGGTGGTGTGTGCCTGTAGTCCCCCAGCAACTCATGAGGCTGAGGTGGAAGGATCACCTGAGCCAAGGAGGTCAAGACTGCGGTGAGCCGTGACTGTGCCACTGCATTCCAACCTGGACGACACGGTGAGAGTAAGGCTCTGATCAAAAAGAAAGAAGGAAAGAAAGAGGGAAGGAAGGGAAGGAGGGAGGAAAAAATAAATGACTTTTCAAAGATGCTACAGCAACATGAAAAAATTATCATGTTGAGTTCCCAACATGAGACAGAATATTGCATATGGTAGGACTGTAATGGCGTAAAAATATTTAGGCATTTGGATAAGCCAAGAGATAAACCTACAAGAATGAAAAACATCACTTTGAAGCGATGAGATAAAGGATGATTCAGAGTCTATTTTCTCTTCTTTCTTTTCTGCTGTTATACCACCTTTACCTTGGAGAAAGGGAAACAAAATGAGCACCTTCTGCTACTCAAGTTTTGACCCAAGCTTTAGCAAAAGCGATTCACCTCCCACTGTGACTTCAGTCAGAAGCTGGGGCCTAAGTGCCACATAATGATAACAGCAATCAAAACTTTCCTGTTGTAATAACACCTTTTAGAGACAAATCCTCCTTCTTTAAACAATCCTTTAAAGATAATGGTCTTTTCTCACACACTCTCTCTCCTTCAAGTCATTTTTGTCACCAAAGCAATTGTTCTAAAACACATGTCTGATCACTTCACATTCCAGCCATAAAACACTCAGCGGGTATCATATTCTTCTTGTACTAAAAGTCCAAAGACTCTGAAGCGGCCCTTAGTGCGCCAGCTCCACCTGTCCTCAGTCATGTCTTGTTCTTCCCTCTAGGACTTTGCCCATACTGTTCTGTCTGCTCAGAATCCTCTTTTTAGCAGGTGCTGTGGCTCACACCTGTAATCCCAATTACTCTAGAGGCTGAGAAGGGAGGATCGCCTATGGCAGGAAATCCAAGTGTTGTTTTCTCCAGCTCTCTGCTTTTAGACTTCAAGATTCAGGTCTCATCTTAGAAGTCAATTCCACTGGAGAGCTTTGCCTAACATCTCAGCATGCCCTCTGTTGCCCCAACACCAGTACACACAGATGTATGTGCATGTGTACACACACACATATTTTCTTTCTAAATGTACCTGCTACTACTTTTTCATGGCACCTAATATACATAAGCAATTACCTGGGTAGCAAGGTAATAGTTTCTGAAACACGAGGTGATTTATGTTTTTAGAAGACTCCTTTTTTTTTTTTTAAATAGATTCTGTAACCCAGACTGGAGTGAAAAAATAGGGTATAAGCAAGACAGAGTGCAGAGTAAACTCAAATGTATGATCTCTGAGCCAAGATCAAGAAAAAAACAAACAATACAATTGGAGAAAGATCTTCCTGAGGTGTTCTACCCTTTGTGGTTTTGAGTATTTTAGCGGGTGCCTTAGAGTTTGTCATGTATATTTACAACTTATCCAAGTCTGCTTTCAAATAACACTGTACCTCTTCATGAATAGTGAATACCTTGCAATAAAATAATCGTAATTCTTTCCTCCCATCCTTGTTTCATTGTTACCATTCATTTTACTAATATGTAGGTGCCGGAGTCCAGCTCCCGCAGAGTCTAGGGTCCCTGGAGGTGAGATGGATTCAACACCTGTAAAGAGATTGGACTCCTGTCTAGTGCAGAAGCCGATTCTTTAGGAGGGATAGATATAGAGAGAAAGATGAAGGGACAGATATAAAGAGAAAGAAAGAGAAAGAAAGAAAATGGACAACTGTTCAACAGATTGAGCAGAAGCCGTTTATTGTAAAGTACAGAGGGTTTTTATCCCCAAATTTTGCTCATTCAGATTCAGATGTCTCCCACATACACAGACAATCCAGGTGCATGGGGGTGTCCCCTACCCACCAGATATTTCCTCAAGCAGGTGAAGAACAAACCCAACTTGTCTATGCTAGACTAATGTCCCTTAGAAGTATTAATACAGTTTCTATAAATATTATACCATTCTATCAATTGTAATCTATATTTTATTTTATTCTACTCAGTTGTCCTATGAATAACTTTCCTATTGATAAACAGTCTATTCCTTTGCTTTATCCTAATACAGACAATGGAA
>CAUYQG010204970.1:0-57609 GCA_963574415.1 Tarsius wallacei | reverse complement strand
TTAGGCCTTTGTCAGATATACAGTTGGCAAATATTTTTTCCCATTCTGTGGGCTGTCTCTCTGCTCTCTTGATGGTTTCTTTTGCTTAGCAAAAGCTTGTTAGTTTGATGAGGTCCCACTTGTCTATCTTCTTTCTTTTTTTAATTTAATTTTATTTTTTATTAACGTTTCTTTTTTTTTCTCTTTTAATTTTTATTTAAAATTGGGTGCAATTCAGGGCTAGGTATACAAATTATCTTATTTCTTAAGGTGTTGGCCTTTAGGATTCTGAATAGGAATTGGTTGCCAGTTCCAATTTCCATAAGGGTGACTCCTGCATTTTCTAAGATTCTCATAGTTTAAGGTTTTATGTTTAGGTCTTTGATCCATTTAGAGTTAATTTTTGTGTATGGTGATAGGTAGGGGTCCTGTTTCATCTTTTGTATGTGGTCAGCCAGTTTTCCCAGCACCATTTACTGAATAGGTTCTCCTTTCCCAGTGGTTGTTGTTGGGGACTTTGTCAAAGGTGGGTTGGTTGAGAAATTGAGGCTTTGCTTCCGGAATATCTATCCTGTTCCATTGGTCTATATGCCTGTTCTTGTACCAATACCAGGCTGTTTTGATTACTGTAGCCTTATAGTAGAGTTTGAAGTCTGGAAGGTGTGATACCTCTTGCTTTGTTTCTTTTGCTAAGGATTGTTTTGGCTGTTCGTGGTTGTTTATGTTTCCATATGAATTTCTGTATTTAGTGTCTCAGGTCTGAGAAGAATGATGTTGGTAACTCAATGGGTATTGCATTGAATCTGTAGATTGCCTTTGGTAGGATGGACATTTTAACAATATTGATTCTTCCTATTCATGAGCATGGAATATTTTTCCATTTGTTTGTGTCTTCTTGGATTTCTTTGAGCAGTGTTTTGTAGTTCTCATTGTAAAGATCTTTCACTTCTCTGGTTAGGAAGATGGCGAGGTATTTTCTTTTTTTTGTGGTTATTGTGAATGGGTTTTTTTTTTGTTATTTGGGTCTTTGCCTGCTTGTTGTTGGTGTATATAAATGCAGCTGTCTTTTGCACGTTTATTTTGTACGCTGAGATTTTGCCAAAGTCTTGCTTTATCAGTGCAAGCAGGTTTTTGACAGATTCTCTTGGATTTTCTTTTCTTTCTTTTTTTTTTTTTGAATTGGAGTTTCGCTCTGTCGCCCAGATTGGAGTGCAGTGGCCGCTCCTGGCCACCGCAGCCTCGACCTGCTGGGCTCTGGTGATCCTTCCGCCTCAGCCTTCCAAGTAGCTGGAACTACAGGTGCGTGCTACCACACCCGGCAAATTTTTTGATTTATTGTAGAGATGAGGTCTCACCAAGTTGCCCATGCGGGTCTCGAACCCGTGGTCTCAGGCAATCTACTCACCTCAGCCTCCCAAGGCACGGGATTACAGGCTGAGCCACCGAGCCCGGCTGGATTTTCAAGGTATAGGGTCATATCATCAGCAAAGAGGGATAACTTGACTTCCATTTTTCTATTTGGATACCCCTGATTTCCTTCTCTTGTCCAACTGCCCGAGCTAGGACTTCCAACACAATATTGAACCAGCAGGATGAGAGTGGGCAGCTTTGTCTTGTTCCAGTTTTTAGGGGAAATGTTTCCAGTTTCTGTCCATTTAGCAGTATGTTAGCTGTGGGTTTAGCGTAGATGGCACTTACTATTTTGAGGTATATTCCTTCTATACCTAGGTGTTAGAGGATTTTTATCAAGAATTGATGCTGGATTTTATCAAAAGCTTTTTCTGCATCTAATGAGATAATCATGTGGTTCTTGTTTTTTACATCTGTTGATGTATTTAATGACATTTATGGTCTTGGGAATGTTGAACCAGCCCTGCATCCTGGGGATGAAGCCTATTTGGTCATGGTAGATGATCTTTGAGATATGTTTTTGAATCCGATTTGCTAGAATCTTGTTGAGGATTTTTGCATCGATGTTCATAAGGGATATTGACCTGTAGTTCTCTTTTTTTGTTGGATCTTTACCCGGTTTGGGTATCAGTGTGATGTTAGCTTTGTAAAGTGATTTGGGGTGAATTCCATCTTTCTCAATTGCCTGGAATACTTTCATTAGTGTTGGTATCAGCTCCTCCTTGTACATTTTGTAGAATTCTGCTGGAAAGCCATCTGGTCCAGGGCTTTTTTTGGTAGGTAGTTTTCGTATGACAGAGTCAATTTCCTGGGTTGTTATTGGTCTATTTAGTGTCTCAATGTCTTCTTGTTTCAACATGGGGAGGTTATGTGATGTCAGAAAATTCTCTGTTTCATTTAGGTTATCAAGTTTATTTCCATATGGTGTACATAGTAATCTCTGATAATCTTTTGTATTTCTTCGGAGTTAGTTGTGATTTTATCTTTTGTATTTCTGATTGTGTTTATTTGGACTTTTTCTCTCTTTTTCTTGGTCATTCTGGCTAGGGGCCCCTCAGAAACCTATGTTTCATATGTGAAAAAAATGTGCCACTTTAGAGTTTTTTTCCAGGATCAGTAAACACAGGAAATATTTTTTGTTGCTCCTTGAATTTGATAGTTGAGGCATTTGTCTTCAAATTACCAAGTTTTACATGTAACATAATTGTTTGTCCTGCATCCCTGTGAAACACTTAATGATGTTTTGTAACTTCCATTGCAGGCATGCACAGGGGCTGGGCTGCTGTCCAGATGCGTTTGCTTCATGAATTGGTCTACGCCTCCCGAAGAATGGGAAACCCTGCTCTCTCTGTCAGGCACCTGTCTTTCCTCTTACAGACCATGCTGGACTTCTTGTCAGATCAGGGTGAGCTATGATCCTTTTTTCAAGGGAATATGAAAGAGGGATTCTAGTTGCGGATTCACATGAACCCGGGCTTGGGTTTAGGTTGCTCTTTGCTGTCCATGACCTGCAGTGCCCTGGCTCCCTCCTTCCCGTTCCCATGTTTCTGGGTGCCTGCGTGCCACCTCCTGCCTTCACGCCCTCTCCTCCAGCATCCCGCCACCGCATTCCACTGCTTTTCTCTCTGCCTCTCAGAGTTCTCCTTCTCAGCCTTCTGAAGGGTCTCCCCTTTCCTTTGCCTACATTTTATAAAACATAAATGTTAAAGTAAAACATTTATATAGAGAAGTGTACAACTCATAAGAATACCGCTCAACGAATTTCCACCAATAGCTATCCCTATAACCAACACCCAGATCAGACAGAGACAGGATGAGCAGAACCCCAGGGGCTCTCTGTGCCCCTTTGAGTCGCTGCCCCTCCAGGGTGACTCTGCCTTGCCTTCCAGAACCAGAGGTGAGTTTTACCCATGTCGGCGCTGATGAGATCATGTGGTGTCTCCACCCACATTTCGTGGCTGCTTTCCATCAAGCTCCTTCTTCGGTTGTTTTCTCTTCTCACACTGCTCCTGGGTTTGTCTGCTTTTGGGTTTTCAGTCATAATCTGTTTATCTCCAGCCCAAATTCCACCCTGAGCCCAGACGTGTTCATTTTGCTGCTCGTGGAACCTCTCCCCTTGGATGCTCCCTGGCACTTGGGACTCAGTGCCTCAAGCCTGCCTTCCTGCAGGCTCCCTCAGCCCCGCCCAGCATGCAGTGCTGGTAGGGTTCTTGGGGAAATGCTCTCTGCTGTGGAGGCTAATGTGTGAGAAGTTTATTGGGAAGTACTCGTGGGACCAACCCCCACAGAAGGGAAGAGAAAGAGGCAAGATTGGGCAGAGAGAGAGGTTGGACCTTAGTGCTGTATCAGCAAAGACCTCAGCCGGCCCATGGGGAACTCTGAGCCACCATGGTCCTGGAGGGTTGCCCTGCATTGCCCCCAGGGGGCAAATCCCTCACTGACTAGTAGTTGGATGCAGGTTACCCTTGGTGATGCGGTTTTTTTCGACAGCTAGGGCATGAGGCTTCTGCTAACCCAGTGGGACCTGTGTACCTGGGATGGCCCTTTACTGGTGCCAGTGTCCCCACACTCCTCGTCTCCGTGTGCCTGGCTCTCATGGAGCAGGGAGTGTCCCCACACCCCTCATCTCTCAGAATGTCTGACTCTCCATGGAGCATGGAATGTCCCCACATCCCTTGTCTCAGTGTGCCTGGCCTACATGGCCACACGTGATGGTAACATGGGGCGCCTTTTGTCTGAGCAGCTTACATCTCTACTTGCTGCACCTTGAGCTTTTGTCTTCTTCAATACATACCTTCCTTCCAGGGCCTGTGTGGTTCTTCTTTCTCTATCCCCTGCTGCGCTTACCCAATGTCCTCTCTGGGTCCTGACTTCCTCCGGGAAGACTTTAATAGTTCCCAGCTAGACCAGGGGCTCCTATAATTTGTTCTTTTCCTTCATGCACTCAACCCTGGCCATTATTCAGTAATCAGTTGCATTCATTGATCAGTGTTCAATGCCTCTCTTCCCTTGAGAAGCTTCATGGCAGAAGGACCTCTATCTGCCTGGTCTGTTTGCTCTCTCTAGCTTCTGGAGCCTCTAGCAAAGAGTGATGCTAAACACATGCTTGTTTAAGTCTGATTGATGTCCTCATGATCCTTACTTTAACCATGATTGTGGGAAAGTTGATTCTGACTTGGGTCTTTGAGCATTTTTCAAAAGCACATTCCTTTTACAGTGTGCATATATGTGTATGTATAGTATATGTGTGGGCAGATATATATGTATGCTGCATTTTGTATTTCTATCGGACCTTGTATTTCTCAAGGCTATGGGTCATATCTTCCCTGTTAGGTGCCCTGTCGTTTGCACAGGACATCGGAAAAATATGGTACTTGTAAATGACTAAGCCTGCTTGCAGGATCTAGAATTGGAGTGATCCACTCCACTTTTCCATATCAGACTGATGAGCCCAACCATCTCCACTCCAGACATGTGGGCTTTACACTGGGAAATACATTGTGTCTGCCAGCCTCACATGCTCAGAGGTTTATATTTGCACATGTCCATGGGATAGCCACCGGGAGAAACAGAGTAAATGAGCACATTAAGGCTTTCTGTCAGATTTCTGTGTGGTTGCGTTTTTATTTTTGCCAACAACTTTCTTTTTCTTTTCTTTTTTTTTTTTTTGAGTTGAGTCTCACTATGTTGCCAAGGCTAGAGTGCAGTGGCACGCCCATGGCCACCATAGCCTTGATCTGCTGGACTCAGGTGATCCTTTTGCCTGAACCTCCCAAGTAGCCGGAATCACAGGTGTGCACTACCACTCCCCGCTAATTTTTTGATTTATTGTAGAGATGAGGTCTTGTGAAATCACCCACGCTGGTTTTGAACCCCTGGGTGCAGGCAGTCCTCTTGCCTCTGCCTCCCAAAGTGCTGGGATTACAGGCATGAGCCATCGTGCCCTGCTGGCTTTCAGCTATTGTTGACAAAAGACCCACATGCCTGTGACTAGAAGTGAATGTTTGCTTGCCCATCTACCTTGCCCTTCCTATCAGGGACTCAGATTTGGCATCTTTCTCCAGGTGGCAAAGAAAACCTCTGCAACACAAATACAGTGAGATCTAGATGATAACTTAGCAGTCTTCTTTACCTCTGACTTTTGTGTTTCTCCTCCTTTTTTTCTTATCTTGTTTTTTTTTTTTAAGATTCGTTGTACTTATTCCTCATGTGATCTTTCACAAAGAAAGGTATTTCTCTGTGGTAGTTACTTTTTTTTTTGGTGATAAATATAATTTATTGGATGACCTTTTTTCTGAAAAGTTTATGGTGTTACTCACAGACTTGGTAATTAACATTTCTAAATATTGCTGCGTTAATATATATGCTATATTTTTGAGTAATTAGACATTTTATAACAGATCATATTGGTGACTTTTAATATATACATATGCAATATCTAATTGTAAAATATTATTGAAATTTTGTATCTCCTTGTGGCCTTCTGGCTTAATGAGCCCTAGGTGGCTCACATTTCAAACTCTGTTTGTCTCCCTCATGTGGTAATGACTGGTCATTGCTTTTACGGCGGAAGTCCAGATAATTGCACTTCATGCTGTGATCGCACTTCAGTGTATCTCCTGCACGCTGGAATCCTGAAAATAGTTTCTTGTTCTTTTCTTTTTTCTCTCTCTTTTTTTGCAATCTACCAGAAGTACTGGAGGAGAAAATAAGTTTAAAATTTGAGTTTGAATTAGTCATGGTAGGATGTTTTTCCCTATGGTATTCATAGAGGTTAGAAGAAATTTATCATCTCAATTTGGATAACTGAGAAAGTGCCAACTGGGCTCAACCAGATTTCAAGCCAGGCAGTTTATGGGAAAACAGAGGAGTAGCTATGATGATGATGTATTTCTTTCTAGGATTTTCTTTTTGTGTGTGTGGATTATTAATTTCAGTGAGAACACAGAATGAAATCAGTATGCTGCTGTGTTGTCTTAATTTTCATTAGTGATAAGATGCTTTTTATTTTTGATGAAAAGGCAGCATAACTCTTTACTCAATGTGTCAAGTTTCCACTTGCCCTGGGAAGGTGGCGCCCACTATGGTGTGACTGATGGGGTCACGGCTGTATGTTTTTAGGTGACAGAAAGATTTATTTGCCCATGAAATACTGATACTTTCATATGGTTACTTGAGGTCATATTAATTAGTGATTTAAAGACACTTAGTTTAAAAGGATAAGAACTTGGGACATTTGAACAAATAACTGTCTCCTGAAAGGCCTGTGTCTAATGGTATTTGGTTAATTGGAGTCTTCTGAGAAAAGGACAAAAGTCAAGAGGTCTGAAAGGTTCTTTCCACTTACCTCAACCTCTAATTACTGTAACCTCAGATCAATAATTAAATCCTTCCTGGCCTCCATTTTCTCATTTGGACAACTGGGATATGGTAATTTTGTATGGTAGTTTGTTATTTTTTAAATGATAGATATTATAATTTATTGGATGACCTTTTTTTCTGAAGAGCTTATGATACCACTCACAGACTTGATATTAACATTTCTAAATATTGCTACATTGAAATTAAGTATAGAATAGAAGAGCAGCCAAGAAAGGAGCTGTGTGCTAGTTGCTTGCAGTTGAAGGCAGCATTATCTGGGGTTTTCTACCCCATGAAAACCCTCCAATATGCGCAACTGAGTAAAGCTATGAGATAAGTTATGTTATCATGTAAATAACATGAAAAGGCTCTTAAGTTCTCCAAGACTGTTGACATTTTTTTTTTGCAAGATAGAAGTACTAACTTGATGATTTGTGGAATTTTCTTTGGAACCATGACTGTGTTACTTTTTCTGATCTCTGGTACAGGGTCATCTGTGCTGAGGCTTCCTGATGGGGCATATGGGTGCTGAGCTTCTATGACACTGAGGTAGTGGATTAATGGGCTCTTGTCCTCTTACGCTTCATGGATTTTGCATGCCAGCCTGGTCCCGTGAACTACTCAGGAGTCTCTTAAAAAGGGAAGGGATTCCTTACATTGTGAAAGGTATAGAATGGCTTATATTCATAGTCTCTAGCCTCATTTCTTTCCCCCTCTCACATTTACCCTGTATTTGGCCACACTGAATTCTTGACATTTCTCCAGATACAACAGCGTTTCTATTCTGCTGCCTTTGGACTTGCTATTCCTGTTACATTGTCCAGGGATTTGTCCCCCCACCCCATGACTATGGCACTTCCCTCAGGGAGCCCCTACCATGCTCTTTGCCTGCCGCTGTCAGAACTTCCGCCATTCTGGGCTGTGGGTTTGCTGGTCAGTTTCCCCACCCAGCTAGCCATAGCTCTTCAAAGACAGGAACCTGTGTCTGGAAAGGCACCTGGCACCTTACAGGCCCATAAAAGGTGCTGGAATGAATGTAGGCTTCTGTTTCTTCATGCCCACCTTGTTCGACGCTGCCCAATTGACAGCTTTTCTGACTGGCTAGTTAAGAAATTCTGCTGTGGCTTTTGATCAGGGTTCTGGGCCGGGTTTGGCAAATTGCTACCTATGGACCAGGTCTGGCTTGTTGCCTGATTCCGATCCTTGCATTGGCCGTTCCAGTATGAGTTGTAGTTGCTGACACCAGTTCCTGTGGATTAACTAAAAGATCTGCTGCTTTGATGTCACGTAACTTAAAAAGGGAACAAGGGGAAAAATTAGCTAGGTAAACTGTTTCAGGGACTCTACTCAAAAGCCCCAGGTGAGAAAATAAGGTTCAACCATATATTGGATCTACGCCTGTGACTGAAGTGTGGTTAAAAAGATGCATATTTTACTTTCCACCCTACCATCATCGTACCGCCATCATGGACACGGGCTGTGTGCAGCCTATCGAGCTGGCCAGGGTCACCAAAGTGTTGGGCAGGACAGGCTTGCAGGGGCAGTGCACGCAGATGCACGTGGAAATCATGGACGACATGAACCGCTTCATCATCCGCAATGTGAAAGGCCCAGTGTGCGAGGGCGACGTGCTCACCCTGTTAGAGCTGCACTGAACTTGGCTGCTGGGTCCTGGAGGTTGGGGTCGACACTCGGGGATGGTCATGGTCTGCAACTGTTAAATAAAGTGTTTGTGTGGTATGTCAAAAAGATGCATATTATAAATAAACCATGTTAATGCTACAGTGAAAAGACTGAGGGGAGATGAAAGGGGATACCACCGAGACTGGGAGAGGGCCAGTGAATGAACTTGTGTTCAGGATTTGTCTTACTTCATAGCATTACTGCTGCTAGAATTATTTTACCATGTTGTGATGGTGATGGTGGTAAGTGTGATATTCTGGCTTTAGAGTATGGGCGCTTTATTAGTAACATTTAAATTTCACATGGTTTTCTGGGCTTGTCCTTATTGTGATCAGACGGATTGTTATTTGCTTGTTTTACTGTAGTTCAGCATTTTGCTGGAGGACTCTGGGTAGATGATGTTTCCTTGAAAACCTTCTCTGTGCCTCAGTTTTAGCATCTACTGTGCAGGGTTGTTGCAAGGATTAGAGATAACATACCTGAAGTGCATAACAATTAGTTTAGTGCAAAGAAGTGCTTAGTAAAAATGTCATAAGATGGCATTGTTTTCCCCCTGGGGTACTTGGACACCACTTTCTTGGTCTGAGGTTGGTGGTTCTTTTGCCTAAGGTACCTGAACACATTCACGATTGGCAAATTTTTCACTTTCCTAATACTGAGAGGGGGTGAAAATAAAAAGAAATCTGAAGCTGGTTGCCGCAAACTTCTGTCATTAAGCATAAGTGAAATGGTCTTTTCTAAATTGTTACCTTTTTCACAGTACAGCTGAAAGTTGCAGACGTATCCAGTATTTGCCTCAGACACCACTCTGATTAGCATTCCATACTTTGTACTTTTATTCGGATTATAAACTGAATATATATTATATGTATATATTACATATATATTTCTTCATTTACATTGCATCATTACATCACTCTCTGTCTCACTATCACTATTAAGTTCACCGGATTCACCTTCAACCTTGAAAATCTCATCAGCATATATATTTCTTCCTTTTCCAAAATTATGGTAAATTATTTTTGATGTTGAAGTAGGAAAGCCCTGAAATATCAAAATCCAAGTATACAACACTAATCACAACAAAATAATGACCAACTTGCAATTTTACCAACCATGTAAATCAATAACAACATTGTGTCATCGATATTGGATAAATATCTCAATTAACTTTCTCCTTTCCTCACTGTTCATTTTCAAGCAAAATATAATAACACATACACATGACAATGTTGCAGCATTCAAGAACAGAATTTGCAAAGATGTAAATTCACATCAGTGGCAACCAGGAACAGAATTTGGAATGACGTAAATTCACATCAGTGATCGTGAATGAGTTAAAAGGACCTGATGAGAAAAATAGGGAAAAGCAGAATGACCCAAAAGGGCTGGTGGATGTGGATACGATTCTTTTCCAAGATATGCTGATATTATAATTTGTATTATAATATTATAATTAACAATAGCATTGTTACTGTTCTCTGGATGGTATGGGGAGGGGTAGGTGGGAGGTAGAAAAAAAGAAAGAGGGGCCAGGGGAAGGAATACTGAGAAGTATTCTTCTGGGCAGTGAACAGTGACCAATATAACTGGTACTTTTATGTGTCCAGTTTCCACCATGTTTGATGTTCAGCATCCCCCAAAGTTAAGGGAATGTGGCATCTCCACATTGTCACTGAAAGTATAGATTTCGATTAGGGCATTAGCTCATGGTTCAGCTGCAGTAGCCCAGAATCCTGCTCTGGCAGTGTACATCATGAGTCTGACCTACTGTTAGACTTGGAGGTCATAGAACACACTGAGCACCACCAGCCTCTGCCACTGAGGCACTGTGTAGTGGTGGAAAGTGAATGCGAACCCATAGACTAGGATCCAGGTCTTCTCAGCCTCTGTTTTTTCATCCTGAACTGGGTATTATAATAGGTGTCTTGCTAGGTTAAGTGAGAATAAATGAAATGGTGACTCAGTAACTTACAACACCTGAGATTTGGACTCCTAGTTTCTCAGCTTCTTCTCTGAGCCCCAGATTTGGGTATCCAACAGCCCTTGGATGTTTAGGCATCTTAAACTTCCAGAACAACTGTTGCTATGCAGTGCCTCTCTCCCCACAGCAGCTGTCATGCTCACTTGGCTTCCTTCATTCTCACGTGCCAAGCTTCTTCCTCCTTAGAGCCCTAGCATGCATATTCCTGGGGTATGCTTGAATGGCTCCCTTATCCTTGAGGTCTCCCCTCCAGTGCCATCTTCTCCAGGAGACCACCCCGACCCATGTCCCCTGCTTCTTCTGTGTCACACCCCCCTGCTGTGCATTTTCCAGTCTTCCAACACAAGGATGCCAGCAGACCTTACCTGCTTTGTTCTAGGACAAGGTCTGACACCCAGTAGGTGTGAAGAGATACTTGTTTACTGGACAACTTCCCTTTGATGTTTACCTGTATGTTGCGCTGAGACTGTCCCTGTTATGTCACGGTGGTTATTTAGGAGAGTTGTTTAAATGTCAGTTCTCCATCTGGTATGCTAATGGGACTTGCCTGGAGTGGTCACTGATTATTGCAACTTGCGTCTTGTCATGGGCTGCTTGTCTCTATCAAAGTCACCTTGACAGAGGGTGGACGTGGCAACAGATGTCTGCAAATACGAGAGACCAAAAACATTCACTGCGATTATTTTGAAAGAAGGCAAAGTTTGTTGCTTCAGAAACGGTTATTTTCAGAGCAGAATTCAGCATCTCTGCTTCTAATCTTCAACTGATGTGTTTGCTAGAAAGGCACGTTTTCCAGACCAGGGCTGCTGTAGGTCTCACCTTTCCTTCAAAGGGTGCTACTTTGTTGAGTGGCCGAGAGAACCAGTATTAGGTGATTGTGAAAAACATGTTTTAAAAGGAGAGTTAAGTGAAGGATTACTTAGTTAGACTGAGACTTACTTAAGTGGAGGATATAAATCATCTGCTGAAAGTGACAGTGAGATGTTCCTGGGCAGAGACAGCTTCGATGGTTTGATACCCTGTGCTGCTGTTGATGGGGCTACCTGGGCGCAGTTGTGGCAGGTCACCCTCATCATGTTTCTTCATCACTCCCATTCCCTACCCCTCATTTTTCCTACAGCACCATGCTTTAAGAGACACTGCTTGAACAGGGTGGATGTCGACTTAAACAGGGCGGATATCTCATTGAAAGTTTGCCAAAGGACGGAGAAGATGGTACAGGTGCACAGACTCTCCTGCCTTCTCCATTTTCCCTGCTCCTTCTTGCTGCTTCCTTTCTCTCCCATTCCACTGGGTTATTCCCTGTGTGCAAATGTGCCATAATTATCACAGTCTGAAACTCAACCATAGTGAGCCACCCTCGTCTCTGCAACAAAGCCTCTGCGAGAGGTGTCTGTGCATCCTTCCTGTTCCCACATCCTTCTCTCCTATGCCCTCTTGGGCCCCCTCTGCCATGCGTTCGTCTCCTCTCTCACTTGTCAGGTTCCAAAGCAGTGGTTGTCTCCACTCCAATATAGTCCAGCACCTCCTCTATGCAAGGCTTTTCTCCTTTTCTCGGCTTTTATGACACCCACTGGTGGTTCCTCCCTAGTGGCCTTGCTGGATCTTCCTCCTTTTCTGACTTCTGTGTGATGGGTACTTGCTTCGGGATTTGCCTTGGGTCCTCTTGTGTCTTTGTTCCCACTCCTGGGTGATTCCACCCAGTCTCTTGCCTTAAAATTCCATTTAAAATGTACACTTCAGGTTTTAGCATGTTCACAGATATGTGCCCCTATCACCGCAATTTTAGAACATTTTCATCACCTCTAAATGAAGCCTTGTACCCTATAACTAGCTAGTGGCACATATTGGCGTTCACATATTGTTGAATGCATTAATAATAAAGCCCTCCTTTTTTTTTCTTTTTGTTTTATTTTTGCTATTGTTGATAATACTGTGGTGAACATCTTTAGGTCTTTGGCTCTTTTAATGGGAGAGAGATTTCATCAAGAGAGGGCTTACTGGGTCAGCCATTTTGAACACTTTTATTGCTGTTGAAACATATTGCCAAATTGCCGCCTGAAAGGATGTTCTAATTATACAGCCAGCAGCAGTGCTGCTAATTCAATATGTATAGAATGTTGCCTTATTGCTTTAATTTGTATTTTCTTGGTAACTTGCAAGGTTGGATTTTTTTTCAGTGTGTTTGTTTATTGTATTTCTTTTATGTGAAACTCTTTTACAGTCTTCTGATTGTGTTCCTGCCTCTTGCCTCATTTGATTGTCACTTAAACTTTGTTGGGGTTTAGCAGGGCAAACGGTGTCCTGGTCATTGTGCTATGAGATGCTAATTAAGTACTTTGCCCAAAGATGCCCGCTTATTCATCCATGAGTGGTAGAGTAAGCCGGGACCCTCAGTCTTCCAACTCCTCATAGAGGGGGAAGTACTTGCCATGACATTTTTTGACAGATATTTTTGTTTAGTTGCCAAATGGATGAACGCTTTTCCAAGAGCTATTTGAGTTGCCAATGGGACTTCTTGATAGCCCCATCTAGATAGCTACTGCCCCCTAGTGGTGGGGTGATGATAAATGCACGTTTCTTTGAAGGAAAAACCACTCATTGAACTTGAAACAATTCCAAAACAGCATTTGATGCACAAAAGACTTTGTTTATGGAAAAGGAAGAAGCACCATCTTAAAATTATGATAAATGTATAAAAATTGCTATATCAGAGTTCTAGAGACATACATACATACTTTTTAATTTAAATTTAATTTATTTGTTTTATTTATTATTTTTGAGTTGGGGTCTCATTCTGTTGCCCAGGCTGGAGTGCAGCGGCATGCTCACGGCCACCCCAGCGTCGACCCGCTGTACTCTGTGATCCTTCCTCCTCAGACTTCTAAGTAGCCAGAACTACAGGCACGTGCTATCACGCCCGACTAATTTTTAAATTTATTGTAGAGACAGCCAAGTTGCCTGGACTGGTCTCGAAACGTGGGCTCAGGCAATCCACTCGCTTCAGCCTCCCAAAGTGCTGGGATTACAGGCTGAGCCACCAAGCCCGGCCTATTTTTTTTTTTTTTTAAAGATAGAGACAAGGCCTTAACTATGTTGCTCAGGCTGGTCTTGAACTCCTGGGCTCAAGCAATCCTCTTGCTTCAGCCTCCCAAAGTGCTGGGATTATTGGCATGAGCCACCATGCCCACCCCATACATACTGTTAAAGAGAAATTATTCTGACACTTGTTAAACCAGAAGGAAGACTGTATATAAGGCTATTGTCTAGGGTTCACCTCTGCTACAGTAGAGGAGAGAGATTGAACTCAACTCCAAATACAAGGACAAGTAGAGATTTATAGCCAACAGGAAAGTTTACTGAGAGGAGAGAGTTCAAGAGTGGGGATTTCAGTGAAACTGACCTAACAGGGATATCAAGAGTGGGGGAATTATCGCCAAGCTGACTTCACAGGATTGTTGCTGAAACCGAGCTGGCAAGTTGAGGGCAGGGCCCAAGCATGAGGCCTAGTTAGAAGGAGGTCTCACAGAGGCCTGTCTAAAGTTTGGTCAAGGAGAGAGCCTTTGTCAATACATGCATATGTACATGTATACACATGTATCTGATTATTTATTTATTTTTTGAGTTAGAGTCTCACTCTGTTGCCAAGGCTAGAGTGCAGTGGCACAGGCACGGCTACCACAGCTTTGACCTGCTAGACTGAGGCAGTTCTTCCACCTCAATCCTCCAAGCAGCCTGAACTAAAGGTGTGTACCACTGTGCCTGGCTAATTTTTTGATTTATTGTAGAGATGAGGTCTCACTATGTTGCCCAGGCTGGTCTTGAATCCTTGGGCTCAGGCAGTTCTCTCACCTTCACCTTCCAAAGAGCAGGGATTATAGTCGTGAGCCACCATGCCCACCAATATATCTGATCTCTCATAGGGATTTGAGCTTATGTACTTATGAGCTGGCTCTCTAGGCTGTGTGCAGCAGTTATCTCTGTGTCTACCGGTGGTTCCTGAAGCCCTAAGGCTGGCAGTTGGGAGGGGAAGGTGGATGTAAAGTAGGGGAAGTGGGGACAAGCTGGAACCGGCAAGGCTGACCTGGCCCCCATGGGGATAGTCTGGGACGCAGGTCAGTTTCTCACCACCTCCCCGCAACTCTGATGGTAGAGACTCCTGGAAGACAGGCTGGAGCCTTTTGCTTCTGCACTAAACATGCACCTGGCCCTGAAGCTGGAGGAGCCCTGGGTGGGACCCTGCCCTTCTCCTCTAGAGTTGTGAGTGCCCTGCATTGAGCCCCCAGCATAGAGGCTGCCTCGCTCTGCTGCCTCCTAGATCTCACATGGCATGCTGGCTCAGCTGTGCTGGCTCAGCTATGTGGGGGAGGCCCTAGGGTGTGTGGTTCTAACTCAGTTAAGTGGATACAGTGGTGAATATTTTAATTTCTGGTGTGAATCTCAAGTCCCGTTTTAGGAAGCACATGTTTAGGGGACTTAGGTAGAAGACTCAGTTGCTAATCCCATCCCACCTTTGATGTCTAAGTGTGGATTTGGAGATGGGGAGGTTCTGCATTCAAATGCTAGGATGACCACGCACTGCTTTTGTTTCCTTAACACCCCCAGTCCCCTAAGCCCCTTTGGGATGTCCCTTTGAGTCTGTCCCTGAGGGCCATGCCCAGCCTCCCCTGGGTCTTCAGCTGCTGCCACTCGGGTTCCCAAGATGCATGTTGTGGCCCCATCTCTGTGCATCTCTATTGCATCAAAGGGCCAGGACCCAGATTACTCTCTCCAGGAGTCTGTGAGCACAGCCAGGCCCACTTCCCATCCCATTCTCATGGTCTCTCCCACTGGGACTCCAGGAACTCATGGTCTATGGGTAGCAAACCCCCCTGTCCTTGGAAAAATTGTCTTCCATGAAACCGGTCCCTGATGCCAAAAATTTGAGACCAACGTCGTAGTCCATTTGGGCCATTGTAACAAAATACCACAGATTGGGTGACTTATAAACAACAGAAATTTATTCTTCATAGCTCGGGAGGCTGAACGTCCAAGATCAAGGCACTGGTAGCTTTGGTGTCTGGTGAGGGTCTGCTATTTGCTGTGTCTTCACGTGGTGGAAGGGGTGAGGAAGCTCTTTAGTGTCTCTTTTACAGTCCCATCATGACCTAGTTCACCTCCCAAAGACCCCACCTCCTAATGCAGTCACCTTGGGGATTAGGGGTTCAACATGTGACTTCTAGGGGAACACAAACATTTAGACCATAGCAGGGTGCTAGTGAAGATTAGACTACATGTCCATTCCATCTCACGTGGGGAGGCTCAGGCAGCTGTTAGTTTTTCTCCCCATTCTTCTCTTTTCTCTCACAGACACCACTTGGCTGGGTGTAGACTTGTGGATTTGTTCAAGTGAGACTTAGTTCTCAGGGACAATATTTGTATTTTTAAAGAAAATCTCAAGAATTTACCATGCTAGGGCCCCACTCTGGACCTATCAAGTCAGAATCTCTGGCCCAGGCCCCAAGAGTCTGTATTTCATAAAGATACTGGGGAGGCCAGGAAGAGGAGGTACACCATGGTCTGAGATACAGGCTGTGATAAGTGGAGATTATTAGTGGGGTGTTTTTCACTGAGGCCTTTTCTGGGTTTTACCCATTTCTGAAATATAACCTCTTTCCTTTCTCCTCCTTAGTCATTATTTGATTGCATAGGAAGTAAAATGCACAGGATCACCATTGCTGCCTTCATCACCCTCAGAGGAATTTCTGCTTGCTTTCCTGGCCCTGCTTCTGTGGGTGGTAATATTTCCCAAGTCAAATTCGTGACATGTGGCCTAAGGAGATTTCCTGTGGTTTGTAAACTTGTACAAAAAAAAGAAGTCATGCAAAATGATACAAGTATATCACCCTTGGTTATAGATTTAGTGAGATGCTTTTATTGAAAAAAGAGGGCCAGGCATGGTAGCTCTTGCCTATAATCTCAGCACTTTGGGAGGCTGAGGCAGAAGGATTGCTTGGGCCCAGGAGTTTGAGACCAGCCTAGGCAACATAGCAAGACCTCATCTCTACAAAAAAAAAAAAAAAAAAAAATTAACTGGGCGGTGGCACGTGCCTGGAGTCCCAGCTACTCAGGAAGCTGAGGTGGAAGTATCACCTGAGCCCAGGAGGTTGGGGTCAATGCTGCAATGAGTTGTGGTCATGCCACTGAACTCCTGCATTCCAGCCTGGGTAACAGAGTGAGACCCTGACTCAAAAAAAGAAAAATAAAAATAAAGAAAGAAGCTGGGCAGAGTGGCTCAGTCTGTAATCCCAGCTACTTGGGAGGCTGAGGTGACAGCTTCATTTGTGCCCATGAGTTCGAGACCAGCCTGGGCAACACAGCAAGACCTTGTCTCTTAAAAACAAAAACAAACAAACAAACAAGAAGAAGGCTGTGTGCTTCAGCCCAGCAATCACCTCTTGGAGAGTTCAGGTAACCCACCCATACTAAGTGCAGGGCAGAGCAGGGCCAGAGACCACGCCTTCATCTCCCAGCCCATACTGCTTTTCACTCAGTGATTTTTGAATTGTGTACTTTTCCAGTCATCTTTTATAGTCCTTGGTTTTTTTACTGTATGTTCTTTACATGTTTTGGATGTAAGTAAATTGTAAAATAGTATTGAAAGTAAGAATGCATTATTTTGCTAGATTTTGGTAGCAGAGGCTATGAGTAAAATAACATGACCATAGCCGGGCACAGTGACTCAAGCCTGTAATCCCAGCACTTTGAGAGACTGAGGTGAGAGGATTTCCTGAGCCCAGGGATTCGAGGCCAGCCTGGATACCTTGGCGAGACCTTGTCTCTACAATTAAAAAAAAAAATTAGCTGGGTGTGGTAGCACGTGCCTGTAGTTAGTTCTAGGTACTTGGAAGGCTGAGGCAGAAGGATCGCCTGAGTCCAGAAGGTTGAAGCTGCGGTGGCCGTGAATGTGCCACTGCACTCCAGCCTGGGCGACAGAGTGAGACTCTGACTCAAAAAAACAAAAAACAAAAAACAGAAAACAAACATGATCATAATTATCGAAAGCTTCCTGTTATATGGACTAACAGACTAAAACATATGGGGTTTGAGTTTAAGGTTGTGCATGCTATGTTGTATTGTGTTCCCATTATGCATGCACACTTCACATTTAAGTTTTTGTCCCCAGCTTCATACAGCAAAGCATAAAGAGCTACACTATGAACTCCAGCCAGAAATGAAGGACGTGATTTTTGTATTGCTGAGGCCACATTGTAGATTTTTGCTCCCTGTTTTCCATTCCTGGCATGCTTTTTTCCCTCTTGAATTTTTCCCCCAGATGGTGTATGTGGTTTCTGTGGGAGTTTTGATTTGATATATTTCATTTTTCACCTGGGTCGGGAAGAAGGGAAGATATGCATATGAATTGTTGTGTTATAAAGAATCGTGGTGGGAGTTCTTCAATAAAGGGGTATAATTTGTTTCCATTGCAATTTATACAATCTCTTTTGTTTGTTCAGAAATAGACAGAAGGAATTGAACAAAAACCCGGCAGAAATGAGGGGATGCTTTTGACTTACTTTTAGTTCTATGTGGAAGAGATAAATACTGTGTAGTACAACATAATAAGTACCTGTTAATAAAATGCATTCTTGAGAGAGAAACCACACATGTAAAATAATGAGGTGAAGAAAAACTATCAGTATGTCAAAATTCCAAATATATTAGTGGATTTACTAGTTAAGGGAAAATACTAATTTGCCAAGTTTCAGGTGAACCAAAATAGAACATCCTGGGTAGCATCAAAAGGGGCCTTCTGCAGTTTCTCGACAGATTTAGTCTCTGTAGGCCAGTGTGACTCTAAATGGTGTATTTTTTCCAACAGTGCTTTTCTGTTTACTTGTCCATAGTCTTCTGTACAAAGTGCCAAGGCCCCATTGCCCAGGCTAGCTCATCCTAAGGGATTTGCCTGTCTCCCAGCCCCCCCTTTCTTGCCTATCCTCCACCCAAATGATAACGTGATCTTTTTAAAAATTATATTTTATATGATCCCTTTTATTTAGAAGCCCTGAATCTTTGTTTTGATCAAGTCTTTTAACCTTCTGTCAGCTTATTTAAAAAAAATTCTGGCCGGGCATGGTGGCTCAAGCCTGTAATCCCAGCACTTTGGGAGGCTGAGGCGAGAGGATTGCCTGAGCTCAGGGTTTCGAGACCAGCCTGGGCAACTTGGTGAGACAATAAATCAAAAAATAAGCCGGGTATGGTAGCACATGTCTGTAGTTCCAGCTACTTGGAAGACTGAGGTGTAAGGATTGCCTGAGCCCAACCGGTTGAGGCTGTGGTGGCTGTGAGCATGCCACTACACTCCAGTCTAGGCAACAGAGTGAGACTCCGACTCAAAAAAAAAAAAAATTCTACCTAAAATAGAGTTGTATTTTTAAAATAACAAATACATGTATTTCCAGCTTGGAGAGACCCGGGCACCTGAGATTGTCTATTGAGTTCCATGATCATTTCTCTACAAATGTTGCTGTTACCATTGAAGTCCTTATGCTTCCTCTTACTGAAGGTGTCAGTTTTTCAGTCTCAGCATTTAATTTCTGTATTACCCATTCCATTGCTTCTCAGCCTTGATTGGCATTTGAAGACATTGTACTTGCCATGAGTCCTTTAAGGTGACTGCTGAGGCTGACTCCTTTCACAGTGATTATGGCTTCTTGAGTCAAAATACTTTTTTCTGGGTCTTGAGGATGGGGTTTGTATATACGTTTCTCATCTACTAAAATCATATTTGTAAATGAAATGTTAGTAGATTTAAGTTCCATTGTTTTCTCTAGAGGATCAACTATAGAATGTTCTTACACATATATTTTGGTTCTTCTTGCACCAATAAGAGACTTTATGATGGAAGGCAGTCCCCACTATGTGCTGAGAAGCCTATGACTGTGCAACTTTCCAGAGGAATCTATATGTCCGCCTAGCACATCAATTCCAACTATGCTTGGGTTCATAGGGTTTGTGTGCTTCTGCATTGCAGCTATTGTGACAGTTCACAGGTTGTTCAAGACATGCTTGGAAGTTCAGATCTTCATAGCCTGTGCCATGTCCGGGCAGAGCTGGGGACAAGGAGGCCAAGAGGCTACACCGGCTCTCACCCACCCCTAGCATCCCGGCAGGCTGTGTGGTGCACAGGCTTCCATAAAGTGATCTTTCTAAATCAGGTGTTTGTGTGTAGCAATCTCCTGCTCACATAGCATCAAAGGCTTCGCATAGCCTACAAAACTAAAGTTCTAATGCTTTAGCATATTGTACAATGTTCTTTCAGTCTGGCCCCAGGCTGTCTCTTTAGCTTAGGCCAGGAGACTTGGTTCCTGTTCCCAGAACAGAGTCTCTCCCTTCATATCCTGAGTTTCTTCAGGCTTTCCATTACACAGGAAGGAACATAATCTTCCTGCCCTCCCAATATCTTTCCTTGATACCTTCAGGTAGAAAAAAACTTCTTCCCAAAGTTTTTTCCTCACATCTATATAACAATTACATTTATAAACAAATTACATATATTACATTTATGAACAAAAGTTTTCTGAAAAGGAATTTAGAGGAAAGCGACTATTCCAGGGAACAGTTTGCAAACCAAGGAGACACAGCCTTTGGTACAAAACAAAGTTTGTATTCCATATTACACAGCCATAAAGAAGAACAAGGTCATGGCCTGTGCAGCAACATGGATGCAGCAGGAGACCATCATACAAAGTGAACTATCACAGAAACAAAGAACTGAATACCGCATGTTTTCACTCATAAGTGGGCCTTAATCACTGGTCATATGAGCACAAGGGTGGGATCAGCAGATACTGGACACTGCTAGGGAAGGAAGGGAGGGAGGAGGGGGAGCACGTGGCAACACAATGAGTACCAGGTCCACTATCAGGGAGAGAGAGGGTCTCCTAGAAGCCCGAACTTCACCTGCATGCAACTTTCTTATGCAGTAACCCCTTACTTGCACCCCACAGCTCTAAAGTTAAATTAAAAAAAGAAAGAGGAATGGGAAAACAAACAAACAAAGTATGTATTCCAGAGAACAAAGAGAGGGTTTATCTTTTATAGAGAACTTTCCTGCCTAGGTTCCCATTCTGGTCTGCTTATGCAAATGAAGGAGTCAAGCTTGCTGAGTTCTGATTGGTTGATGCAGGTTACAGTCTATCAGTGGTGTAAAAAGAAATAGGCAGCTATGTAGTTCCCAAAGATAAACAGATGCATGGGTTTTCTGGGAACTCAAAGTAAGTGTGTGATCTCTAGTCAGCAAATGACTGCTTGGCTGTAATTTGAACTTAGACCCAATTAGTCACTTAGGATTCATCTTGAGGAATTGGCTCTTTCAGGGTTCACATTGCTTATTAATTTTTAGTTTTCATGTCTGTGGACTGTGTGTGTGAAGGCTGGATGCAATTTCGCCTTTTTTTTAAAAAAAAACCCAGTCTAGCACAAAGTCTTGCTCATAGAGTCTCAATAAATGCTTGTTAAATTGAATTGCCTTGTTTTCCTCTGGCATTGTTTTCTTCCTCAGTAACATGAAGATTAATACCTACCTTGCTGTGCTGTTGTAAGAATTAGAGACAATGTATATAAACAGGCTGCAACATAATGTGTGCTCAATAACTAGTAATTGTTATCCATATAGGCTTGTTGGTGACTTTAAGAAAAGTATTTCAACATATGCTGTTCTTATACTGCAGGGTCTTACAGTTTTCTGTTTTGATGATGTATGTATATGATTCACGGGGTACGTATATGATTCATGGGGTAGACAAGATGCTGATTGTCTGTGGGCCTGGGCTGCTGAATGTGTAGAAGGGGACAATGATGCTTTATGTTGGCAGGGGGACTGTGGGGCTTTATGGTCTTTGGACTCAGGCAGAGCTGGGTTTGCATCCTGGCTCATCTGCTTATTAAATGTGACCTTTGACAGCTTACTGATTTTACCAAGCCTATTTTTGAACTGTAAAATTAAGAAGCTAGAGTCTGGTAAGCCGGAGGATTATCAGAAATAATGCATATCAACCGCTTGGCATAGTGCCTACAATAGTAGGAGCTCAGGAAGTGTTGGCATCTTCACTTCCTTTACCTGCTCCACTTGTAAGTGTGGTCTCCTGATGGTCCTGTATATAGTTCTTTATAGCTTAAAGACCTATATATCTAGTCTTCTTTTTTTTCCTTTAAATTTTCTGTCTCTCTGGTGAAACCTTAAGCTTTCAGAGAGTATTATCAAAAACTTTAGCAGCAGAGTAACCAGCGAAGGGTATAAAAAGATAGTTTTCAGCAAGATTTTCATAGTCAGGTGGGAACAGATGGGGAGACCACTATTTTTGGCTATGTCTGACTCTAATCTTTAATTGACCAATTTTGTTTAAAAATGCTTATCTCAGTGGTGTGTTGTGGGTACATATTTATTGCTAAGTGTGATTTAAATGATCAAAGTATGTCTGACTCTGTATCAGGAATATGTGAGAGTAAGATAAGCAGAATTTATGATTACTGAATTCAAGCCAAAATGAAGTGGTAGGGTTTTGCATGGAAGTATAGACTCTGAAAATTGGAATAAACTAGAAAAGGTCATGAAGGCTGTGTGGACTGGAACTGTGGATCTTACTCAGGGTTTGGCATGGTTTTTCTGGACAGAGAACAAAATAAGGAGTTGGGATGAGAAATTTTATCCTTTGCCTTTTCACATATGACCTTCTCTTCTCTCTGGCCTTCAGTTTCCTTCTTGATTAAAAATACAGGCGGATTGGTCAGGCATGGTGGCATGTGCCTAGCTACATAGGAGGCTAAGGTGGAAGGATTGCCTGAGCCCAGGAGGTCAAGGGTGTGGTGAGTTGTGATTGTGCCACTACACTCTAGCCTGTGTGACAGAGTGAGATGGAAAAAAAAAAAAGTGGGAATCAGACTAAAATGATCATGTATATATATTCGTTGGTTTGTCAAATAGTTCTATATTAGATACCAAATCTCAGCTTTGATTTAGAATTTTGAATCTATTAATATTTTCTGCCCATATCAAAAACTTACTATTTTTTCGTAACCATTGCTTTCAAGTTTTTTGATCATCACCTATAGTAGGAAATACCTAGTTTGTATAAAACCAGATGTTTCATGCAATGACACTTATTCTTACTCTATGTGATGTTAATCTGCTCGGGCTGCTGCAACAAAGTGCCACACGTTGGATCCCTTCTGTGACAGACATTTATTTCTCTGAGTTCTGGAGGCCATGAGTCTGAGATCAAGGTGGCGGAAGGATTAGTTTCCTTTGAGACCTTTGTCCTTGCCTTATAGATGCTGTTGTCTCTATGAGTCTTCACATGGTCTTTCTTCTATGTGTGTTTGTGTCCCAATCTCCTCTTATAAGAACTTATTAGATTAGGGTCCACCTATAAGACCTCATTATCTTAAGTATCTCTTTAAATAACCTATCTCCACATATGGTCACATTCTGAGTACTAGGGGTTAGGACTTACTTTAGCATATGCATTTTTTTTGGTGTGGAGGACACAATTCAACTTATAACATGACATGATCTATCCTGCCCTAATCTATTCCTGTCCAGTCCACTTTATCCCATCCCATCCCATCCCATCCCATCCCATCCCATCCCATCCCATCCCATCCCATGGAATGCTGGTCATTGCCCACAACATTGATTTTTATGACCCACAAAGAAGTCACGATAGCTTACAGGATGTTATTTACTTGCATTGCTCTTTTAGAAGTGGTAATGGAACTGACACATTCAAAATGAGTCAGCTGAATACCTCCTCGTGTCTCTTGTGACCAGTGGTCCATATTTGTTAGTTTTGCTTAGACCTATGGCATATGGACAGAATGCAATTAGTTGGCTCATGCAGCCTTCAAATCTTGCTGACATCCTGACTCAGTGATGTAAGAGAGAAAAATAAGGCATCGGTTTAGGCTTTTCTGGATATCATTTTTAAAAAGAGCTTGAATTTAATCCAAATTAATCATACCTACTTAGCAACTTCTAAGTGGCAGGGAGCTATTTTAGGAGAAGAAATGGCAAATCTATTAGTAAAATAAAATACAGAGACCCTCTTTAGAATGTTCAGGGTTTATTTCCTCTCTGTCCGTACAAGTAATCCTGCGTTTCAGGGGAGAAGACTCTACTCAGTCCACTGGGGTCTAGCCTGATCTCAGAGGCCCTTCCGGAATACCTGCACCAGATGACAGGATGCCAGACCCCAGTGTGATGGCTTTGGCTATTGTGAACAGCCCTGAGGGTCTGAGAATTCATCTCTCAAATGATCAAATGGGACACTCCACACACTCTCAGTAATTATTAACTGCCTTCTTTACCTCTTAGCTACCGGTCCGTCTGTTCCCACAGCCACTCTCACATTCAACAAGCAGTGGCTTGTTGAATGTTTACCAGGTGCCTGGCATTCACAGTCTCTCATTGGACACCCCAGCAGCCCATTTTTCCAGAGGAGTTAGCAGGCTCAGGGCAGGTAGATCCGGTGACCACACCTGTATACAGTGTGACAGAGCCTGAGGGAAGTTCACAGGTGGGTCTGTGAGGCTTGGACCTATTCGTTCTTTCCTTTGCAGATGGCTTTCTTCTCAGTCGGAGATCTCAGTCTCTGCTTTCCAGATCAATGACTCCTAATCCTCTCAGCCTGTGACTCATGTCACAGTCGTGGCCTGCTGAAGTTAGATTACTTTTCTCACGCAGCCAGTATTTATCTTCTTGGAATGCTCTTCCTGTTTTATCTTTCCTCAAATGCAGCACCTTCAAGATGTAGAGAAAAAATGACCAGCCTTTGCGTTAAGGAGGGTTTCTGGGTCCTAAGAACGTGTGTGACAATGGTTGTTTAGCACCTTCTATATACTGGGCTGTGGTGTGAGTGCCTTTACTTATATGAACTACTTCAACCCTTATAGTTGTCCAGGGGCTATGTTATTAGGCTTACATTATGAGGAGGAAATTGAGGCATGAAGAGAGTAGCTGACATGTCCAGGCCTCCTAGGTAGCATCTGGGGGAACTGGGTTTCCAACCTTGGTTGTCTGGCTCCAGAGCACATCTTTGTGTCTGCTGTCTTTGCTTATCTGCAGCAAGCTAAGTGCACTCATTAGATGTTGGATCTCATTGTCCAACACTGATGAGGAGCCCACTAATGGTTGTGTCAGCCAGCATCAGATACCAGTTAAGAGTTTCACTGTTTTCTTAGTCTTGGAAGCTTAAAACTTTCAGAGTTATCCTCAAATTGTCCTACTTATCCTATATCTTATTAATTGCTTGGAGTGTCCATTCTAATACTTGAGTTTATCTTATATAGGATTCTTCTCCCTTCTGTGGTCAAGGTCCTGGTTCAGACTTTCAACCCCTATTACTTGGATTAATTTGTTTCTGAACCAAGGAGGTTATCTATCAATTTGGATACAGTTGCCATTTATTTGAAAGACAAGGATTAGATGGGACAGGAAATGTCAGATTTAATTTATTCAGCTACTCCTTTATTTTGTTGCTAACTCATTACTTTGTTACTCAGCACAAAGAAAATGCATGAAAAGTTTGCCTATTCATTAGTGTCAAAGGATATGGGGACATGTCTGGGTGAGGTTGTGTGTTCCTGGGTCTTTGGTTTTTTTATGAGATGAATCCTCAGTCTCTCATTTTATTGTATTTCTTGGGCCTTGGGAAGGACAGGAAATGAAGGAAGTGATGCATTTTCCAGATATTTCTAGTGGTCTTCAGTTTTGACATTGCCAAATCTGCCTCCCTGTTCACATCAGCTCTCTCATTGCTGTGGAGCAGAGAGTGGTTTAGCCAGAGGCAATCTGGGGTTGGAATTCCCAGCTGAATTGCAGCCACTTCTATACACAGTAGGAATATCTGTTGAGCAAAAATTGTTTGTAGTATGGTCACTTGTGATCATTATGTCATAAAATCAAGAGGGTCTCCCACTTTAATTGCCAAGTACTATGACTTCAGGGATGTGACACAGAAGCATGCTTCACCTTGGGGGAGAAAACTGAGCAGCTGGAAAATGCATTTTGGTTTCAAAAATTATGAAATTAGTTGTACATCAAAAAATGATTTGAGTTATGAAAAAAAAGTTATTAAAACCCACCAATGGGCTGGGTGCAGTGGCTCTAGCCTGTAATCTCAGCACTTTGGGAGACCGAGGTGAGAGGATTGCCTGAGTCCACGGGTTCAAGATCAGTCTGGGCAACTTGGCGAGATCTCATTTCTACAAAAAAAAAAAAAAAAAAAAAAATTAGCTGGATATGGTAGTGCATGCCTGTAGTTCTAGCTACTTGGAAGGCTGAGGCGGAGGGATTCATCTGAGCCCAGCAGGCAGACGCTGGGGTGGCCGTGAGTGTGCCACAACGCTTCAGCCTAGGCGATGGAGTGAGACTCCAATTCAAAAAACAAAAACAAAAAACAACCACTAATGTGACAAAGGGATCAATGAGGACATAAACTTTAAAAAAATTCTGTGAAGGTTTATAATGGGAATTTAAGGGTGAAGCTCACCGCAGAGTTTCAGTTTTCCAAATGAAGGCTGAGTTTGTCTCCTGAATGTCTAATAGAATGCCAAAGTTACCATATCCTTGGTTGAACTCATTATCTTTTCCTCCTATGTTTTCTGTTTGAGTTAAGGATGTCACCATTTTCTTAGTCTTGGAAGCTTAAAATTTTTGGAGTTATCCTCAAATTGTCCTACATATCTTGTTAATAGCTTGGAATGTCTATGCTAATGCTTGAGTTTATCTCACATGAGATTCCTCTTCGCCCTTCCACAGTCATAGCCCTGGTTCAGACTTTCAACACCTATTATTTGAACTAGTGCAGTAGACTCTTGGCATCATATCTTGTTTCCTGACTTTGCTCCTCCCAATCTGTTCTTCACATTGAAGCCAGAATTATCTCCTTAGAATGCAAGCTAAACCACATTCTGTTCTTTTAGAACCTGCAGTGACTACCCCTTTTCTATCTAGTAAAGTCTCAAGGACATTTGTGATTTGGTTCAAACCATCTTTTTAGCCAAATTGTATGACTTTTCCATCTGTGTAATCTATGTTTCATACATACTATCTATGTATATATACATAAATATATACTGTACATATATATATTTTTTGTACTCTGAGCATGTCATATGGTTTTCATGCTGTTCCTATTGTAATATGCTTTGTTCTTATATTTCCCCATTCCTTCTGTTATTAAGAAATTAATAATTGTTTTCCTCTTTGCCTTCTTATTATCTTGCTTTGTTTTCAATTCAGCATCATTTCATTAAGTCCTGAGAGTAGTTTACCTATCTGATTCCTTCACTAGATTATGGACTCCTTTGGAACAGAGACTGTGTCTATTCACCTTTTATCTTCTATCATTTTGGGCAGTGTTTTTACCTAAAAGGTAGTCATTATATGTGGAACTCATAATTTAACATCGCCTTTCCCAAATTATTTCTTAAAGTGTATTAATTGAGACTCCACGAGGCATAGAATGAGACAAAGGAATTACAGGATTATGCTGTTGTCCTTGAAGATATGGAACTCCAGTTGAGGTTCTTCCTTATACTAATATTTTCAATATTTGTCAAATGAATATTGAATAAAATGTGAATTAGTTTTAGAAGATAGGAGATGGCCGAGCATATCACAAAGAGAGATTGTGGCAGAGAAGGGGAAGGCACGCTGAGCTGGGGGTAAATTCTTTCTGAGCTTCAGTTTCCTAGTCTGTAAAATAAGGATAACAATGGCACTTCTTTTGTAAGGTTTTAGGGATGATTTAATGAGATAACATATGTAAGGTGCTTGGCACAATGCCTGGCATATAGTAAATCCTCATTATGGGTTAGTTGCTGATGCATGATGCTATTTGTAAGCACTGCCAAAGACATCTGTGTCATGCTAGGGAAGACTGTAAATTTCCTCACTTTAAACTTCACCTCTGTGAAAATGAAGGAGCCCCAGAGGTTCTTTACTCCACTGACATTTTGTGGTACGTGTTCTTCACTCATGGACCATTTATAAGAAACCCTGATTTTTCTTTATAAAACTTTTTGGAAAATTCAATTTTAAGCACTTAAAAAGTAATTTTTATTATGCAAATAGCATATGCTCCTTTTAGAAATCTTGGAAAATATAAACAGGTAGGAAAAAGTTATGCATAATTTTACATAGGTAAGCATTATTAATGTTTTAGTGTACTTCTTTTGTATTGCTTTCTATTCTTTTGAAAATTGGATTAATTTTAAAACTTGAATTTCTTTTGTAAATATAATTCTGTATCCTGATTTTTCCATATAACAAAAGACATTTTTCCATATTATTGCAGATTTAAAAATGTCATTTTTAATGATTGTATAAATTTGCATTTATGTTATCATACTATGGTTTATCCAACCATTACTTCATAGTTGGATGTACAGATTTCAATTATTTACTGTCTTTAAAATCTTTAAAAAAAACCCTTAAAATTATTTTAGTATTATTTTAATTTGACATATAATAATACTACACATTTATGTAGTACAGTGTGATATTTCAATGCATGTGCCTCATGTGAAATGATCAAAGCAGAGTAATTTGAAAAGTCATTTATCATTTCTTTGTGTTGGGAACATTAAAAATCCTCTTTTCTAGCTATTTGAAAATATAAAAAAATTGGCTGTAAGTATAGTCACCCTGCAGTGCTATAGAACACGGGAATGTATTCTTCCTATCCAGCTATACTTTTGTGTCCACTGACTAACTTCTCCCTATATGCTCTCCTCTCCTTCCTACCCTCTAGTAACACTGTTCTACTCTGTTATGAGATAAACTTCTTTAGTTTCCACATATGAGTGAGAATATGCAGTACGTATCTGTCTGTGATGGCTTCTTTTATTTAACGTAATGTCCTCTAGGTTCATCCATGTTGCTGTAAATGACAGGATTTCATTCTTTTTTTTTTCTTCTTTTATGGCCGGATAGTATTCCACTGTGTATGTATACCACATTTTCTTTATCCACTCATCTGTTGATAGACACTTAGGTTGATTCCATATCTTGGCTACTGTGAGTAATGCTGAGTAATGCTGCAGTAAACGTGGAGTGCAAGTATCTCCTCAACATACTGATTTACTTTCCTTTGGTTCTATACCCAGTGGAGGGACTGCTGGAGCCTATGGCAGTCTATTTTTAGTTTTTTAAAGAACTCCCCATACTGTTTTTTATATTGGCTATACTAATCTACCTTCCCAGGGTATAGAATTTCCCCTTTCTCTGCATCCTCACCAGCAATTGTTATTTTTTGTCGTTTTCATAATAGGCATTGTAACTGGATTGAGGTGATATCTCATTGTGGTTTTGATTTGCATTTCCCTGATGATTAGTGATGTTGAGCATTTTTTCATTTGCCTATTGACCATCTATATGTTTTATTTTGAGAAGTGTCTGTTCATATCCTTTGTCTACTTTTTAATGGGATTGTTTAGTTTTTTTTTTTTTTGCTCGAGTTGTTTGAGTTCCTTGTGTATCCTAGATATTAATCTCTTGTCAGATGAATAGTTTGCAAATATTTTCTCCCATTCTGCAGGTTGTGTCTTCATTCTGTTGATTATCTCCTTTGCTGTGCAGAAGCTTCATTTATCTATTTTAGCTTTTGAAGTCTTACTCATAAAATCTTTGCCCAGATCAATATCCTGAAGTGTTTCCCCTGTTTTCTTCTATTAGCTTCATAGTTTCAGGTCTTATATTTGAGACTTCAATCCCTTCTGAATTGATTTTTGTATATGGTGGGATAGGGGTCTAGTTTAATTTTTCTGCATACGTATATCCAATTTTCCTCATACTATTTATTGAAGAGATTTTCTCAGTGACTGTTTTTTTCCAAATGAATGTCTTTTTCCCAGAAATGTTTTTGGTTATTCTGTTGAAATCATTTGGCTGTAAATATGTAGATTTATTTCTGGGTTCTCTACTCTGTTTCATTTGTCCGTGTATCTGTTTTTATGCCAGTACCATGCTGATTTGGTTACTGCAGCTTTGTAATATATTTTGAAGTCAGATAATGTGATGCCTTCAGCTTTGTTATTTTTGCTTAGAATTGTTATAGCTATTGGGGTTTTTTTTTATAGTTCCATACTAATTTTAAGAATTTCAAAATCTATTTCTGTGAAGAATGTCATTGGTATTTTGATAGGGATTGTATGGAGCTTGTAGATTGCTTTGGGTAGTCCACATCTATATTCTTGTGATAATTTCTCCTTCTGGGTATTATATTAAGAACTCTAGAGATATTTAAAAATTTTCTAGGTAGTACTTTAAGTAGATGTTTATATTATGAGCCGATATCTTAATGTAATTACCTTTCACTTTGGTAGAACATGTTTATAAACTTGCAAGGAACAAGGAAAAATATTTAATATCCTGGTACACTTGAATGATTGCTTTTCAGGGACTCTAGCCTGTCACTCTGTAAATTAAGGGAAGAACAAATATGAGGAATTGTTGATGGGAGGCACTTAATGTGGCTCGCTGCAAGTTTATCTAAAGCAGTGCATATTTTGTTAAGGAGAAGTTTTGTTTTCTTGTTACATTATGGGTCTTCTTTGATATTACCTGTTTTGTCATGCCATTATTCTTTGTAGTGGTAGTTCATGCCTTTTTCAACCTTTATAGTTGGACCACTCTGCTACCCAGATGTATGTACAGAGTGAAGAAAAGCTGAGTTGGGTCTTTCTTGCCGTGTAATATGCTTAACTTACTAGACATGTTGGATTGCCTGTTTGAGGATATCTGTGTTTTCCTCTGTATTTTTGCATATTGGGGCAATCTGGGTGGGTAGTGTGACGAAAAAGTAGTGAGTTTGATCTTGTAGCTTGTATGTAGCTGCTTATTACCTTAATAACTCCAGGAAGGTACGTGAGCTTTCCAAGCTTTATAAGGTAGAAAGAGCACTAGATTTGAGAAGCCTGGGTTTAAAATCTCAGCCTTGCTCACCAGCATTGTGACTATATCTATGATCCTTAGTTTTTTCATTCCTACAACAGTGGGATTAATGATAATGTTTTACTTATTGGGTGAATGTAAATATTAAGTAAGATGATGTGGGTAAACCCTCGAATGGAATGTCTGACTTTTAAGCTACCGTCTGGGTGCTCTTTAAACATCACTCACTACTTAGTTGATTGACCATCACATTTTCAGTTCCTGCTCAATTCCTAATTTGTTGCTGTTGGGTTCCTGCACCTACTGTTTCTTTCAGAGATGACAAATGACCACTCAACTCCCAAGTGTGGCGATCCAAACTGACCTTTCTATCATAGTCATCCCTATTTCTCATCTTTCCAGAAAATCTCATCTTGAGCCTCTAGCATTCTTGTCAAATGTATTTTCTACTTCTTCCATTTCTCCTTGCCCTTTGCCTCTGTGTTTCTCAGAATGTTGTCCTTGGGCCTCATCTTTTTCGCTTGTCACCTTCACATTTTACCTAGAAAATGTTATCTTTGCTGATTTCCATGGGGCTCAGAAGTCTGCCTTGTGTTCAGTGTACTTTCCCAATCACCATTCAGTAATTTTGGGGGTCTCTCCATCCTCTAGGTGGTCCCTATGTACTTCATACTCTACCTGTTACCAGCTTTTGTTTATCTGTTCAGACTCTACCTGTTGGAGTAGGTGTCTGCAGATGAGCTTGCCCTCCTCTTCCTCTTCTCCTGTGCTTCTGTCTTGGCCAGGCCAGTGGCTGTCCTCCACCTAGTCCTCAAAGCTTTGTTTCAGCATCTGTCTTATTTCTATCGTTATCTTCAGCTCCTGTATCTATTCAAACATTTAATCCCTTTTGCTCTAACTCATAAGTCCCAAGTACATTAATTAGAGTGTGGCCTCTTTGGTCACGTCCAAGCATCTCGGAAGCTCCAGGACCTTATCCCACATCTGGCACATACCATGTCTCAGCAACTGATTATGTACATGTTTTGTTAGATTTATACCTACATATTTTCCTTCTTTCTTTCTTTGACCTTGTTAGTAATATTGTTTTATTTTCAATTATCTTTTCATTAATTTTAAAAACTGTGGTAAGACACATACAACATGAAATTTACTATTTTAACCATTTTAAGTGTACGGTTCAGTGATATTTGCAGTGTTGTACAACCATTACCACTCTCCATTTCTGAAACTTTTCCATCATCCCAGACAGAAGCTCTGTATCCATCAAGCAATAATTCCCATTATTCCTCCCCTAGTCCCTGGCAACCATCATTCTACTTATTGTCTCTATGAATTTGCCTATTATAGGTACCGCATTTAAGTGGAATCACACAATATTTGTTTTTTTGTATCTGGCTTATTTCACTTAGCATAATGATTTACGGTTCATCTATAGTGTAGTATTTATCAAAATTTCATTTCTTTTTAGGGCTGAATAATATTCCATTGTATGGATTTACCAGTTTTTGTTTATCTGTTCATCTATCTGTTGATGGACACTTGGGTTGGTTCCACCTTTTGGCTATTGTGAATAATGCTACTTTTTTCATTGATGTCCAAGTATCTGAATTCCTGCTTTCATTTTTTTTTTGGTATATATTTAAGGGTGGAACTGCTGGATCATATGGTAATTCTGTGCTTAACTTTTTGAGGAACCACCAAACTCTTTTGCACAGCAGATGTAGTACTTTTCATTCCTTCTAGCAGTGCATGAGGGTCATGTAGTTGTTTTTTGCATTACTCTGTCGTGTTTCTTTTTTATGACCAATAGAGAAAATAAGTTATGTACATTTTAAAATCATCATTGATGATGTTTGTCTGACTCAATGGAGAAAATAAGCTGTTGAGACATTGGCCTATCAGGCATCATTGGCTGTGGTTGTCAGAGCATTGGGGGAGGGGGTGGCAGGCAAAGCGGGCTCCTTGATCATGGTGGGGGGGAGTGTGAAGCATTTCTTGACCAGGCTGATTATGAGTCAGACAGGCCACCTGTGCATTATGTGGCCTGCCTCAGAATCAGCAAATCCAAATAGGGCAGAACTGGGTGCAAGGTGGAGTCACTGAGGAAGTCTTCCCAGAAGGATAATGACTAGAGTGGTTTTTAGGTGCCTTCCCTACATTCATTCCCTACTTCTTAGAAACTACCCTGATTTATATTTGTGTATCAGTACATTGCAGTTGTTATAAGGCTTAGGTTTACTTTTTTTGCATAGTGCTTGGGGGGTGATAACTGAGAACTTGGGTTATATTCTGGGATCTCTCCTTATCGGTAAGAAGCTGTTTGTCTCCTTAGTTCTGTGAGATTGCTGAAAACTCCATTTTAATTATTTGTCAGGTTGGATATCAGGATTATACAGGCTTCATGGGTGGGGGGAAAAGATATACCACCCAAACACAAGTAATAAGTATAATAAATCTGGGTAGTGACATGAACATCACCCAAAAGAGATTTCAGTGTAAGCAAAGGAATAAATAGGCATATTTTATAATGAAAAAGGAGTCAATTCATCAAGAAGATAAACAGACCGGGCTCAGTGGCTCAGCCTGTAATCCCAGCACTTTGGGAGACTCAAGGCCACCCAAGTGTCAACCTGCTAGGCTGTGGCGATCCTTCCGCCTAAGCCTTCCAAGTAGCTGGAACTACAGGTGCGCTCTATCACGCCTGGCCAATTTATTGATTTATGGTAGAGATGAGGTCTCACCAAGTTGCCCAGGCTGTTCTTCAGCCCGTGGGCTCAGGCAATCCCCACACCTTGGCCTCCCAAAGTGCTGGAATTACAGGCTTGAGCTACTACACCCAGCCAATGGCATCCTCCTCTGTCAACCAGGCTGGAATGCAGTGGTATAATCGAAGTTCACTGCAACCTCAAGTTCAAGCAATCCTCTCACCTCAGTCTCCTAAGTAGCTGGAACTACAGGCACAAGCCACCAGCTAAACTGCTTTTTAAATTTTTTTTGTAGAGATGAAGTCTCACTATGTCGCCTAGGCTGGAGTCACACTCCTGGCCTTGAGTGATCCTCCCACCTTGGCCTCCCAAAGTGCCAGAACTACAGGCATGAGCCATCACACCTGGCCCTTCTTCAAGCATTCAAGGAAAATTTACAAAGACAGACCAGATGCTGTGCCATAAAACATGTCTCAATAAATTTTAAAAGACTGAAATCATACAGAGTATGTTCTGATCATAACAGTATTAAAATATAAATCATCATAATAAGCATATCTACAAAAGCTACAAATACTTGAAAAGTAAGCGATACACACAAGTTCAAAGTAAAACAAAAGAGAAATTTTAAAAACATTTATACCTGAATGGTAATAAAAACACAACAGGCCAAAATCTGTGAGCTATACCTGAAGCAGTGATTAGAGGGAAATTTATAGCTTTGAATGTTCATATTAGAAAAAGAGAAAGAGGCCAGGTGCAGTGGCTCACACCTATAATCCCAGCACTTTGGGAGGCCGAGGTGAGAGGATTGCCTGAGACCATGGGTTCGAGACCAGCCTGGGCAACTTGGTGAGACCTCATCTCTACAATAAATCAAAAAATTAGCCGGGCATGGTGGAGCATGCTTGTAGTTTCAGCTACTTGGAAGGCCAAGGTTGAAGGATCACCTACGCCCAGCAGGTCGAGGCTGCAGTGGCCCTAAGCGTGCCACTGCATTCCAGCCTGTGGGCGACAGGGTGAGAACCCCAACTCAAAAAAAAAAGAAAAAGAGCAAGGTCCAAAACCAATCATCTAAGGCTCCACTGTGAAAGCTAGAAAAAGACATAAAATTAAATGCAAAGTAAGTAGAAAGGAAATAATCAATGAAATAGAAAACAAAACAACAAAGAAAACCAGTTGGTTCTTTGAAAAAATTAATAAAATTGATAAACTGCTAGGAAAGAAACACAAATCATCTATATCAGGGATAAAAGAGGTACGTATACTCATTAAGAAGATAATATGGGGATAGTATAAATAATCATATGGTGAAATAGACAAGTTCCTTCGGGGGGGGAATGAAACAAGAAGAAAACTGACAATCTTTATAGCCCCATATGTATTAAAGAAATTGAGCCCATAATCAAAACGTCCTATTCCAGATAGCTTCACTAGTAAGTTCTATCAAACATTTAAAGAAGAAATAATATATATCGTACACAAACTATTTCAGAAAACAGAGGAGGTTTATTATACTTATTACTTGTGTTTGGGTGGTATATCTTTTCCCCCCACCCATGAAGCCTGTATAACCCTGATATCCAAACCTGACAAATAATTAAAATAGAGCGCACCTGTAGTTCCAGCTACTTGGAAGGCTTAGGCGGAAGGATCGCCACAGCCTAGCAGGTTGACACTTGGGTGGCCTTGAGTCTCCCAAAGTGCTGGGATTACAGGCTGAGCCACTGAGCCCAGTCTATTTATATTCTTGATGAATTGACTCCTTTTTCATTATAAAATATGCCTATTTATCCCTTTGCTTACACTGAAATCTCTTTTGGGTGATGTTCATATCACTACCCAGATTTATTATACTTATTACTTGTGTTTGGGTGGTATATCTTTTCCCCCCATCCTTTTATTTTCTGTCTGTATTTTTGTATTTAAAAGTTTCCTGAACATGTAAAATATATATAGTTGGGTCTTGGTTGTTAATCCAGTTTTGTGTGGATTGGTTCAAGTCTACCATCTTGTTATGTGTTTTCTATCTGTCATATCTAGGTTTTGTTCATCTTCATTCTCCTTTTCTGCTTTTATTTGGAAGAATGAAATGTATTTCATTCTGTGGAAAAAGAAAAACCCAACAAAACTCACATCCAAAGTGTTTTTTTCTGTTCTCTCACTCAGCACAGCAATCAACACAGAAGATTTCTGTGACCTCTGGTCACCAAAATGCGTTGAGGATTTCTCCTCACCAGCAACCAGTCAGTTCTGCAGTGAACACCAGCTGAGTGTCTTCTAATTCAGTTCAATTCTGACACTGTCTACCTGCAGATAGTGTCAGATCCTGCAGGTTCAGTGCTCAGTCCCACAAGACTGTTCCATCTCCTCTCCTATCTCCCCCTTTTCAGATACCCATTACAAACCCTAGGCTGTTTTACCTATGCTTTTGACGATCTGCTATAAATCAGGGACAGAACCCACTCCTTGGATTCAATTAATTTGCTAAAGTGACTCATAGAACTCAGGCAAACACTTACTTACATTTACTGGTTTATTATAAAGGATATTACAAAGATACAGATGAACAGCCGACTGGAAGAGTTGCATAGGGTGAGTTATGGGAAGGGGTGGAGGAACTTTCTTGCCTACCTTGGGACCTTCCATGTATTCAGCTACCTGGAAGCTCTGTGAACCCTGTCTTTTGGGTTTTTATGGAAGTTTAATTACGTGGGCATGATTGATTCAAACCATTGGCGATTGATGATCAACTTGACCATGAGATCCTCCTTCCTCCCCAGAGGTTGGGAGGTTGGGGGTGGGGCCAAAGTCCTAACCCTTTAAAGTTGGAAGGTTGGGAGTGGGGCTAAACTCTTAACCCTTTAATCCTGTCTTGGTCGTTACAGTGACCAGCCCCATCCTGAAGCTTACCGAGGTGCTGCCAGCCGTCAGTCAACTCATTAGCACAGAACAAGACATCCCATTGGAGATACTAAGGATTTTAGGAACTCTATGCCAGAAATTGGGGTCGAGGACCAAATACAGATTTTGCAATATCACATTTGTATTCTATTTTGTCTTATTTGTTGGCTTTAAGAGCCATATCTCTTTTTAAAAGCTTGCTCTAGAGATTATAATGTGCATCTTTAACATAATCCCTCTTCAAGTAATATTGCACTACTTCCTCTTTTGGACTTGTATTAAAAAAAATAGAGCATGAAGTAAATAATATTTGCACTCAGGAAAAGGCTTGTGGTGACAGGGTTGGGGCTTTGCCAATCTAACTTGTAGTTGAGCTGGGTGTAGCCTGTGTCCCAGCTCTCCTTGGAGGGGGGGGGGGGGGTCACTTCATCTTTAGCCTTAAGTGTCTGGAGAGTGTGGTCAGGATTTGACCTTCTGATGGGTTGGGGTCTGAGCACAGAAAAGACTGGAGTTTGGTTTACAGCCAGCTGCCAGCATTTCTACCATGAGTTGTGTCTTTCTTCACTAAGCCTGGATGCTGGATTTGTGGGTTTGGGGTAGTTCTCTTTGAGCTCCAGCCCTACTTTGGGCTTTCTGCATATTGGGAGTTCTTTCTTGGCCCTGCCCCAGCCTTCTGGACCACCGCCTTGCCTTGGAGGAATTTCTTTCAGCTATTCTGCTCAGCCCTGGACTTTGGTGACCATGGCCTTGGAGGAGGGTTGCCTGTTGTTTTCTTGTCAGCCCAGGCTCAGTAGGCCTCTGCTTTGCACTTGGAGAAAGCATAGTGTGCCGCAAGGTATCTCCCAGCTCTCTGCCCTGCCCAGACTGCTGTGGGCAACTGCCTGGCTTCCAGGGATAGACCTGAGTGTCTGGGGAGGGGGGTCTTCCTCCCAACTCTCCTAACTGTCCTCAGCCAGAAGTGTACTGCACCATTGCCTCTGTGAAGGCCTGCAGGGAAGATGAATTGGTGAAAGTGCGTAGACTGCTTGTGGGATTGTAATCTGTCACTCCCACTCACGTGCAGCTGTGGAAAGTTGGTTTCAAGTTCAGCTTTTTTCTCCTTCCCCTCTTCTCTGCCTGATTCCCTCTCTTATGCTTCTCTGCCAGGGACAAAAGCAGCTGTGGGCTCTCCTTTCCTAGGAAGGGCTTGCCATGTTCTGGAATTTGGTTCATTTATGCTCCTTTGCATCCTCAGCTTTCTGATGGTTTTTTTTTTAAAGCCCCCTTTATGACTTATGCATCTCGTTTTCCTAGTTAGTATGGAAAGGCCATCTGGTGCCACTTTTTAGAGTTGAACTGCAGCTCTGCTTTTGAGGCACGTTCAGATGGACTTGGCAGCATCCTGTCTTGCAGAGCTGAATTGGAAAAAGCCATGAGGGGAACTTGAGCTGAAAACCAAATTCATTCTCACTGCTTCTGGCTCCTCCTGGGGACCTGATGCCTTGGAACCTGGCTGACTTGGTGGCTCCAACTCTAGTTGTTGCTCTACCAGTCCCATGAAACTGCCTCCGGCTCTGCGGGCTTCTCCGCCTGTGTGGGCTTCTCTGCCTCTGGGCAGTGGCTCTCTCCCTGTCAAGAATCTGCAGCAGCTCCCAGGGATGAAATGGCCTATAGGAAGCTGGGCTTGTCTTCACATCCTTCCCTTCTCTCTGGAATCTCTCAAATCCTGATGCCTTGGCCATTCTCCAGTGTCCCCTTCTCCTTCTTGATATTTTAACTGACTCTTTTAGTTATTGGTGGGAGTGTTCTTCTGTAAGTTACTCTGAAAATGGAACGTGCCACGGCTGTATTTGTAATGGGCACTTAATGGGATATTAACCTTTTTATAACAGTGAAATCCTATTGGAGAGTGCGGTTAGTATAGAAATATCATGAGATTTGGGATTGAAGGTCTGGGTTTGAACCCCAGCTTCACAGATGACTAGTTTTCTTACTTTGGGCTAATCATTTCATCTCCCTGGGCCTCACTTATGTCAGTAATAAAATGAGGATAACAGCACTTACCTTATTTGTTAGTGGTGAATAATACTCTTCACAATCCCTAAAGTCTCTTTTCTAAGAAGTGAATTTGGCTAGGTAACTGCAGGCTTCTCTATTCCATCTCTGGAGAGGTAGAGTGACTTACCTGATTACTACATTTTTTTTCCTGAAAACCAGCTTGCTAGGCTCAGCTTGGCTTGGCTCTGCTCTGCTCGCTCTTGGGAACCCTTTGGCCACAGAGCCTGCATTCTAGTCTGCAGCTCCATGCTGAAAGATGGGCCATGGCCTCCTCTGGATGGGATTAGGGGCCTGCCCAGTTCAGCATGGCCTATGTCTGGGTAGGCAGGTGTCTCTGCCCAACTGTTGGTATCAGTGAGGGATTTCCCTCTCTAAGAAACCTTAAGTCATGTCTTTCAACATGGTCTGTGCTAGTAATATGGATATGTTAGGCTACATCTTTTCTCTTTGTTTTGTTTTCAGCTTATGTAGAAACTACATGGACAAAAGGGGTCCTGCTTATTTGGAACTGCCAAAAATATCTCAGCATTATTATGTTGAAAGATCAATAATATTATTCTCCTGAAAACAATTCAGATATGTGGTTTCTATTTCTGTAAGTGAAAATTCCAGAATGATTCTAAAAATATAATTTGTCAGGCCTTTTTCCTTGTATATTTTCTTCTTTGTTTTTCTTTCTCCTCATCCTTAGTTTTTTTCTTTCAGTTGGAAAAAAAGATGTACTTTCTCTCTTTCTAGTCTCCACCTGTTTAGAATACCATAACTAACTTAACATAAACATGATTGTTTTAGATTATACTTAGAAGAAACAAGAATAAACTATGAAATCATGATATGTTAGTTTTCATGCCAATGTCAACTCTTGAAATGGTAAATGATCTGTGAATTGTTTATGATCAAAAGTCTTGGTGGTCATATTTTCTGTCTGTAAGGAACAGTATAGTTAGGTGACTACAAGGCTTTTATGAAAAATGTTCTGTCTGTATGCATTTTTAAAAATTCTGTTGTGGAAAAAATTATTTATTTATTTATTTATTTATTTTGAGTCCGAGTCTAACTCTGTTGCCCAGGCTGGAGTGCTATGGCATGAGCACAGCACACTGCAGCCTCGACCTCCTTGGCTCAGGTGATCCTTCTGCCTTAGCCTCCTGAGTAGCTGGGTGTATAGGATTAGGCCACCATGCCCAGCTACTTTTTTGGATTTTTTTTTTTTGTAGAGACAAGATCTCAGTATGTTGCCCAAGCAGGTCTTGAACTCCTGGGCTCAAGCAATCCTCCTGCCTTGGCCTCCCAAAGTGCTGGGATTACAGGTGTGAGCCACTGCGCCCGGCCATGGAAAAAATAACTTTTAAGGGCGTTAGGTGCTCTGGTTGGCTAAAATCATTACTGAGTTTTGTGACAAAAATGGAATGATATATATTGATTTTTAGTGTAATAAATTAAGTCTCTGATTTCCACTGACCAAATCATATGTTGAGAATATGTTAGGAATTATCACAAGCTTCACTACAGCTTGGCACGTGGAATAGATGTTAGCAGCTTTGTGCTCTTTTATCTATGTTATGGGGACACTGACTACCCATGGCAGGCCTAATCTGTCTGGACAGAAGGACTCAGTCAACTCTGGATCTAATCCCATTTTGGTTCCTCTGTATGGCCTTGAGAAAATAATTTCAACTTCTCAAGCACATTAAACATTATTGGTATGTCCAGCAATGGATTAGTGGATAAAGAAAATGTGGTATATATGCACAATGGACTACTATTCAGCCTTTAAAAGGAAGGAATTCTATTATTTATGACAACATGGATGGAATTGGAGACTATTATGCTAAGTGAAATATGCCAAACGCAGAAATATAAATGCCACATGTTCTCACCTATATGTGGAATCTAAAACAATTGAACTAATTGAAGCAGAGAAGTAGAGTGGTTACCAGAGCCCGGGAGATGGAGAAATGGGGAGATAATGGTCAAAAAGTAGAAAGTCTCAGTTAGATAGGAGGAGTAAGTTTGATTTTTTTTTTTTTTTTTTTTTGAGAATACATCTGGCCCAGGAATTTTTTTGGTGGGGAGGTATTGGGTTTTTTTAGATTTGCTGCACAGCATGGTAAGTAGCACTAATACTTGAGTATTGTACATTTCAATGTTGCTAAGAGAGTAAATTCAAATGTATTTATCCCCCAAAATGTTAAATATTTCAGGTGATGGGTATGTTAATTAGATTGATTTAATCATTCTACATTGTATTAACAAAAAGCATAACATTACTTTGTGCCCCATACATATATAACACTACAATTTGTCAATATGTAATACAAATTATTGCGATGAAACATTTTCAAACATGAAGATAAAAAGAATAATAAAATGAATCCTCACATATCCATCACTCAGATTCAATGATTGTTAAAATTTTTATACATTTACTTCATCTCTTGCCTTTTTTATTTGCTGAATTAGAGAAAATCTCAGAGACATGTCATTTTACACCTTCATACCTTAGTATGTGTTGCTAAAAAAAAGAACATTTTCTGATATAACCACAATGTTAATATTATCTTTAAAAATTTGATACTGATCCATAGTCAAATCTCTAGGATTATCTCTGAGTTCATTTTTATCACCTTTAAAATGGTATGATAATGCTTTTTTTTCCCACTTTGGCAGGGATTTTGTGGGAGGATATTGAGTACCTATTTTTGGAAAAAAACAAAACAAAACTGAAGTTCTCTTATATGCCAGGATCTTTGCCTTAAAGATTTTATAGTCTAAAGAACATAGTAAAATATTTGGTACCTAGTAAGTGCTCAGTAAATGTAATTGTAGGTAGTAAAGTAATAAGACCTTCCTTTTAAGGAATTTGCAGTCCAAAACGCTTTATTTTCAATTGTCAAACTTAAGAAAAATTAAAAGCAAAAATAAATTATAATCTCATCATTTAACAAATTTTGTGAGGTGGCCTGTCCTTTGTAAAGGACTAGAGAGGCAATGAGAATCCAGTAGCACCTCTAGTCTCTAAATATTACATCCCTCTAAAGGGAATCAGAGCTCCTTGGAGAAATGATTTTATTCAAGGTCTGAGCTGGAAATGAACCAGAAGGAAAGGGGTCAAAGAATAATGGGGCCTTGTCCGAAGGACGCAGGAGCCAACCTGAAGGGACTCTGCCTGGTCAGAGATGGTGCCTACATTAGAAAAGAAGAAAGCTTTCAAATAAATGATCTAACACTGCATCCAGTGGAATAGTATTTATTAACCTGTTCACAAGTTGCTACAGGTTATAACATACTTTCACAGATACTCCATTTGATCATCCCAACTATACTGTGAACATGGCAATATTCTTATTATTATTTTGGGTTGGAGTCTCACTCTTGTTGCCCAGGCTGAAGTGCAGTGGCATGCTCACGGCCACCGCAGCCTTCACCTGCTGGGCTTAGGTGATCCTTCTGTCTCAGCCTTCCAAGTAGCTGTAACTACAGATGCATGCCACCACGCCTGGCTAGTTTTTGTGATTTATTGTAGAGACGAGATCTCACTAAGTTGCCCAGGCTGGTCTCGAACCCCTGGGCTCAGGCAGTCCTCTTGCCTCGGCCTCCTAAAGTGCTGGGATTATAGACTGAGCCACCGTGCCTGGCCAGCAATATCATTAATATCTTTATTTTACATATAAGAAAAGAAAAAAATGCTATACAACCAGTAATGGTCTTTTCTAGTCAGATTTTATTTTATTTTATTTTAGAATTATGAAGTACTATCACTGTATTTTTTTTTCTTTTTCCTTCTTCTTTTTTTTTTGAAAGCAGGGTTATTAAGCTGACAAAAGCTCCCACAGTGGGAGGGGACCCAAGAGGGTTGCCCTATCACTGCATCTTAAGGAACTCGAAAACGAAGAACAAACTAAACCCAAGGTTAGTAGAAGAAAGGACATAATAAAAATCAGAACAGAAATAAACAAAATAGAGATTGGAAAAACAATACAGAAGATCAATGAAATGAAGAGTGAGTTTTTTGGAAAGATTGACAAACTTTTAGCTAGACTAAGAAGAAAGAGAGAATAAATAGATATCAAATAAATAAAATCAGTGGTGAAAAAGGAGAAATTACAATGACATCACAGAAATAGAAAGGATCATAAGAGATTATTGTAAACAATTATATGCCAACAAACTTAATAACCTAGAAGAAGCGGGTAAATTCCTGACCATATACAACCTATCAAAATTGAATCATGAAAAAAATAAAAAAGCTGAACAGACAATAAAAAGTCTCCCATCAAAGAAAAGTCAAGGACCTGATGGCTTCACTTCTGAATTTTACAAAATGTTTCAGAAGAACTAATTCTAATTCTTCTTAAACTACTTCAAAAAATTGAAGAAGAGGGAATACTTCCAAACTCATTTTGTGAAGCCAGCATTACTTTGATATACCAAAACCTTATCTCTTAACATAGAAAATAAAAACAACTCAAAACGGATTAGAGATCTAAATGTAACACCTGAAACTATGAAGCTAATAAAAAAAATATAGGTGAAAAGCTTCATAACATTGGTCTAGGCAATTATATTTTGGATAAAATCTCAAACAAGTGGGCAACAGAAACAAAATTAGACAAATGGGATTACATCTAACTAAAAAGCTTCTGTACAGCAAAAGAAACAATCAACAGAGAGAAGAGACAACTTGCAGAATGGGAAAAAGTATTTGCAAACTATACATATGATGAGGGGTTAATATCCAAAATATATGAGGAATTCAACAGCAAAAATGAAAATAACCTGATTAAAAAATGGGTAGAAGACTTGAGTAGATATTTCTCAAAACAAACAAACAAACAAACAAAAACAACCTACAAATGGCTAACACGTATATGAAAAAAATGCTCAATATCACTAATCATCAGGGAAATGCAAATCAAAACCATAATGAGATATCACCTCATTCCAACTGGATTGCCTATTATAAAAAAGTCAGAGGATGAAATGAGGGTAGAGGTGAAGAAAAGGGAACCCTTGCACATTGTTGCTAGGAATGTAAATTTGTACAGCCATTATGGAAAACAATTTGGAGGGTCTTCAAAAAACTAAAAATAGAACTACTGTATGACCCAGCAATTTCACTACTGGCTATAGACCCAAAGGAAAAGATATCAGTATGTTGAAGAGATATCCACAAACTCATGTTTATTGCAGTACTATTTACAATAGCCAACATAGAGAATCAACCTAAGTGCCATTTAATGGATGAATGACTAAATGAAATCACACACACACACACACACACACACACACACACACACACACACACTATTCAGCCATAAAAAATGAAATCCTGCTATTTGCTACAGCAAGGATGAACCTGGAAGGTCTTATGTTAAGTGAAGTAAGCCAGTCACAGAAAGACAAATACCAAATGATCTCCCTTATGTGTGGAATTTTAAAATATTGATCATATAGAGGTAGAGAGTAGAGAACTTGCCAGAGGCTCGGAAACTTAGGGAGTAAGGGAGGTGAGTAGAGGTTGGACAGTGGATACAGTGTTATAATTTGATAGGAGAAATAAGTTCTGGGATTCTAATACACAACAGGGTGACTGTATTTAACCCTAATGTATATTTTAAAAAAGCTAGAAGAGAGGAATTTGAATATTCTTACCACAAAGAACTGATAAATATTTGAGGTGATGGATGTACTACTTATTCTGATTTGATTGATACACAATGAATACATGTATCAAAACTTCACACTGTACCCCATAAGTATGTATAATTATTATGAATCATTTAGAAATAAAAAAGGATATGGGCCGGGCTCAGTAGCTCAGCCTGTAATCCCAGCATTTTGGGAGGCCAAGGCGAGTGGATTGCCTGAGCCCACGGGTTTGAGACCAGCCCGGGCAACTTGGCGAGACCTCATCTCTACAATAAATCAAAATTTAGCTGGGCATGGTAGCGCGCACCTGTAGTTCTGGCTACTTGGAAGGTTGAGGTGGAAGGATCCCTGGAGCCCAGCAGGTCAATGCTGGGGTGGCCGTGAGCCTGCCACTACACTTCAGCCTGGGCGACAGAGTGAGACTCTGACTCAAAAAAAAGAAAAAAAGCCGGGCTCGGTGGCTCAGCCTGTAATCCTGCGCTTTGGGAGACTGAGGTGAGTGGATTGCCTGAGCCCGCGAGTTCGAGACCCGCCTGGGCAACTTGGCGAGACTTCATCTCTACAATAAATAAAAAAATTAGCCGGGTGTGGTAGCGTGCGCTTGTAGTTCCAGCTACTCGGAAGGCTGAGGCGGAAGGAACGCCAGAGCCCAGCAGGTCGAGGCTGCGGTGGCCGGGAATGGCCACTGCACTCCAGTCTGGGCGACAGAGTGAGACTCCAACTCAAAAAAAAAAAAAAAGAGGATATGACGATAACCAATGGAGGCATCAATTAGATAAAAATCCATCAGTTCATAATGATGTTAAATAATAAAATAAATAAAGGGAAAGATTTAACTATTTAGTAATGTGTGTCATCTGTGTTTCAGGAAAACCAAATGGTTGATGAGGAAAAACTCTTTCCTTATAGACAAATTCTAGGTTATGAGTGCAGAGAAGTGAGAGAGTGAGAAAAGCACCAGTTTGTAATCCCTGATGAAATAGTAGACCTGGCAACAATTTATAGCAGACACTTAAATCCACGAGGAAAAAGGTTGATGGGCCATGCTGACAATTGAACACGAGCACTTAACTCTGGAAAGCTCACTAAAGTGATGATGAGATCGTGTGGTAGTAGCGGGAAAGGCATAAAACAGTCCACGTTCTCTGTGACCAGCAAGAGCTCCAAAGGCAGTAGGCACCTTTCGGTGTGAGTGAGATGATAGCAACAGAAGGAGACTCTGCTGAAAGCCATTGTATGAATTGATCATATCCACAAATCTGCTCCCAAAGCAGGCAACTGTCTGTTTTCCATCCCAGCAGAAGATTAGTATTGGATTCCCTGCAGGGAGTCATCAGGCACAGCTGGAGAGGCATGCCCCATCGCACTCAAGGGTAATAAGTGAATATTGAGGTACCCCTCCAACCTGACCTTAAGAGCTCCCAGAGTGTTGACAGCTGGGCTGTACCCCCACATAGGAAAGTGACTAGATCTGAAGCACAAACATGAGAGTTTGCTAAAGAAATGGTACAACCAGACCAACCTGCGGTGAAGCCCATAGCTGCTGTGCCTCTCCCATGCTACACAGTGTGCACATTATTTTCTCTCTAGAAATGCCATTCAGGGCTTAGCCAAGTAATACACTGGGAAGGACTTTCCCTTCTTGGATAACTTTGTGAGGGGCACGAGGAGTTACATGCAGATCATTTTCCTTCTTCATTTTAGCAGCATTTACTGAGAGTGCCTATGAGGGTGGTCGAATTTAGCTTCATAAGATGCCTAAACCATAAGTTCTCTGCCTAACATTAGGCAAATTAGATAATTTGCATTATATCAGCTAAAGCCCTTTGGGAGATTTTAAAAAACCTGTAGATGATTTGATTCTTTAAAGGTATTTTTTTTCATGTTGCAGACTAACATTATTGTGTTGTATTCAAAAGTAATTCTGTCATTTTTCCGCCCCCTTGTTTTCTAAAGAATGATGCCTAGACACAAAATTCCTGTGGCAGCAGTTAATATACATGCCTGGCCTTGATGTTTATTATTTATGGAAGCTCTTGGTCTCACCTTGCAGCCAGTTACCTGTTCTCTGTCCACTTTTTGACATTTCCTTCAGTGCCCCTAGAGGATAATAACAATAATTCCCATCATCTCAATTTAGTCAGTGCTCATGTCTGCCATTCACTATTTTTTTAAATGCACGATCTCATTTATCTTTAGCAATTCTTTATAGAGGCATTACTCTTACTGCAAGAAAACAAGACTCAGAGGGGCTGAGGACTTCCCCTTAGGTGGGAGAATGGCAGATAGAGAAAGACCCAAGGCATGTGTTGGAGTCCAGGTCTAAGCTCACTGCTCTAGGCCTCATCCCTGTGATTGTATTCCTCTGCTACTGTTCTCTCCAAGTTCTCTTTCTTTCCCTTTAGCAACCACTTTGGTATTTCATGGAGAAAATACACACCAGAAGGAGGGAACTTGCTTGTCCACACCTATGCTTCAATTCTGTACTTTTCTTAATTCTTTAAAACTCTGTAATGAGAAGACCACAGGACTCAGGGCCAGATACATGATCTTGGACGAGCCACTTCATTTCACTTTGGTCTCCTGTTTTTCATTTGCAAAATGCGAACAGTAATGCATACCTTCCTAAGCAAGCTCTGTAGTGTTTTAGATGGTAAGGTGTCTGTGTGCATGGCATGTCACGAGCATGCCATGTACAGTAAGCAACATCATTGTCACCTGTATCCTCTTCCTTCCTTGTGACAGGTGTGGGGGCGGGGTGGAGAAAAACTTATCCCAGAAAGCTCTATATTTGCTTCAGAAATGTTGATTTGTGATTATTTGCCTAAATATATGTTGTGCAGATCAATTACAAACTCTTCAGGGACAGGTCCTGGCATTTGCTTGGTACCTAATAATTGCTGGAAGAATATGGCCAAGTTATAAAACATGCAGGTTCTCCAGTCCCACTTCCTGACTTCCTTGGAATTTGGTAGGGGTGTATTTTCTCAGAAAATGGAAATCTCCTAGAGGATAATAACTTAATTTCATTTTTATCCATAGGCCTGTAAGTGGAGCAGTTGCTAGTGATTTTCAAATAGGCTGAATAAAGCTTCTGCCTTGTTCTTTTCACCTGTGGTCACTGCCTCTTTATTTCTGCCAGAAGATTGGAATCATTGGGCTGTCATGAATTGCTCAAAATAAAATAAAAGTCACCCATTTTTTCTTTTGCTTAACAAACCTCTATTTTGTTTTTATTTTCTCTTCAGAAAAGAAAGATGTGACTCAAAGCCTAGAGAACTATACATCCAAGTGTCCTGGGACCATGGAGCTCATCACCCTCCCAGGTGGTCTCATCCTGCCTCCAGTACCCTTCACCAAGCTTCCCATCGTCAGGTGAGACAGGCCCTGCTAAATAGGAAAGGCATGCACCATTCCAGACTGCTTCCTCGGTCTGATTATGAATAGAGGTCTTCAGAAGAGCTTCCGTTTGTCGTTGGCTACGTATCTGGTTCATTATCTCATTAAACTTGACAGCAGTCCTATGAAGTGTAAGTATTTTAGAGATGAGAGAATCAAAACCAGTGAGATTTGTAACTGCTGCGTCACATGCCTATTAAATGGCAGAGCCACTTCTAAAGCCTGTATTGTGACCACTATACCATGATGGAAACTGACCTGATTATATCATCGTCTCCTTGTCAGCTTCCAGCACCCAGGAATGGGGCAGCTGCTCATACACATGCGCACTTCCCGGCTTCATGCCTTGGCTCCCTCTCTGCCTCACCCGGCCTTCATTTTCCTCTCCCCTACTTTATTTTGTTTCGTGCTTGCTCATTCCTCCAGGCTCATGCCAAGCCCAACTTCTAGGAAGCCTTTCCTGATACTTCCTTGGTGAGATGTGAGCCCCTGGGTTTTCATGGCACCCACTGCTTGCCTCTCTTGCAGTCCTTGCCACTGTGCACAGTCCTGGAGTTACCTTTCTGTGTGACTGTCTCTCCTAACAGACTAAGATTTTAGAGCATGGAGACCCCTTGGCATATGTAAACTGGGTACCTAAAAAAGGTTTATGACCTAATCTCATGAAAGGATTTCTGAATTTCTGAAAGATTTGTCTAAAGACTGAAATGAAACAGTTGCAGTTCGATGTTTTGCTGTCGAGTAGAAGTGCTGCAATGTTAGGATTCGGTGAATGAAGACGCCAAGCATCTTCAGAACACTCTTGACTTGGCCATCGTTTCCCAGGCTCCACTCGTTCCTACCGTACAGTAGGCTTCGACTCACAGGCCTACTGCATTTTGTGAATGAGTCACTTGATACTTGAAACCCTGTCCTGGGTGTCAGATCACCTGTCTCACCTTCCTCCCTGCTCACCACTCCTCAAAAACTAAGAGTGAAAGCCCATGGCATTAAGTTGTTATGAGAATTCAGTAAAGTAATATGCAAAAGCTTGTGTGGTATGGTACTTAATAAATGTTAGTTTTCTTTCCTCCGACATTGCTTTGAAGGCATATATAGTACTGCTAAATGAAATTATCTTTTTTTTTTTTTTTTACCAAAGTGAGAATTGTATGCTCCTGAGAAGTGGGGACAGAAAGGGTCACTGTGCACTGAAGTCCCTAGCAGGCCATGCTTGAATTTTAAAAAGGTGTTCTGCAGGGCACCGATGAGGTCATTCATCAGATGGGAGTTGCAGGGTGCAGCGGTCACAAGGCCAGGCAGAGGCCTGAGAAGTTGCTCTGGCTGCTACTTGGAATGTCTCAGAAGGAACTTGCAGCACTTCAGGGGAAGGGCCTCCAGGAAAGGGTGTGGTTAGTCTGCTGTGCAGGTTGCTTCCTCATCACTGATGCAAACTGGAGAAGAAAGGGTCCTTTTCTGGCATTTCTATGATTAAGACTTAAAGAGGAATGTATTTGATTTGGGATGAAGGGAACGATTCATTTAAAAAAAAAATAAAGACTGGAAAAGCTTTTCTTAATAATTTTATATTTGCATCATAACTTGGATCATTCTTAAATTTAGAAAACCTTACATAATAGAACATCATGAACCTTACAGAACATTCTGGGCTTCAGATGCTGTATCTAGAACTCCAAGTACTCAGCTTCTTGTCAGGATCGGACCTGGGGAGGATTGGTCCTTCAGGTCATTGGAACCAAGGAAAAAAAGTGCTTGTTCTTCTCACAGAGACATGGAAGAGAACTGGATGGGTCATGGGAAGTAGCCCTGGAATTGAAGTGAGATTGCTTGGGTTTATTCTTCACTAGTGTGTGACCTTGGGTAGGATGTAGCCTCTTTAAGCTTTGCTTTCCTCATCTTTTTTTTTTTTTTTTTTTTTTGAGTCAGTCTTACTCGGTCACCCAGGCCGGAGTGCGGTGGGATGCTCATGGTCACCACAGCCTTGACCAGCCTCGACCTGCTGGACTCAGGTGATCCTTTCGCCTCAGCCTTCCAAGTAGCTGGAACTGCAGGCATGCAGCACCATGCCCAGCCTAATTTTTTGATTTATTGTAGAGATGAGGTTTCGCCAAGTTGTCCAGACTGGTCGCGAATCTGTGGGCTGAGGCAATTCTCTCACCTCGGCCTCCAAAAGTGCTGGGATTATAGGCGTGAGCCTCCGTGCCTGGCCCATTTTCCTCATCTTTAAACTGGGCTTAAAAATTACCTGCTCCAGTAGTGGGAATCTCCCGGGGGAGGAGGGAGGCACACCTCATTAACAAGGGTACCTGCATAAGGAACATTTGTATACCTAACCCTGAATTGTATCCCACATCTTTAAAATAAAAAATGAGTTAAAAAACCCCGCCTCCCCCCACCAAAAAAATTGCCCTCTCGCGGGGTTGTTTGATTTTGTTTTAGCTAAACTGATGCACACAAAAGCACTGTGAATGGTGCATGGCATCTAGTAAGCACTTGGAGATGTTTTTGAAGATGTTTTTATACCCATATTTTCAAACAGTACATTTTAATCCCCTGACTGTTTAAAAACATTATATTAAACATTGGGTAAAAGTATACTCATCTCACACTTAGACAAGTGCTGTTTTGTAGATCTTATGTGCACATCCTTTTTTTGGGCAGTGTATCTGCTCACCACCAGAGTCTTTGTGGCCCATACCACAGGGCTCCTCAGTGAGCCCCTACTGAGTCTTGCCTGGCATCCTGGTGCCATTGCTCTTGCTCGGTGTGGTCATGGACTATTTTTAAAAATCTGATTTTATGTACTACCTACATGATTCTCTATGGTTTTCCAGAGACTTTTAGCTAGAGAAATAACCCTATTTGTCCTGGTGACTCATGCGTTACATTGTTCATACCTGGTCTTGTTAAAACCTGAAAAGAACTACTGCATGAGATTAAGTGCAGGAAACTCATGGGAACATTAGCACCATTGGCAAAATGAAAGGGAATTTCTTTGGAAAGCCAGAGCCTGCTTCCCATTGCTTTTAGAACAAAATCCAATTTCCTTGCTTTGCATGTCTTACAAGGCCCTGTGTGACCTGCTCTGTCTCCAGACTTGGATTGTGAGCCCCCTGTTCCCCTGGTTCTACTATCCTCCTTTCCCTTGTAAAAATACTTAGAGTAGGCAAAATGTGTGGCAGGCTTTATTCCTTTGTTCAGGCTTTATATTCTTTATATTCTGCTTGAAATGCCTTTGCTTCCCTACTCTGCCTGATGATACTTTCAAGATTTTGTTCAAGGATTATATCCTCTATAAAACCTTTTCCAAAGCCACCCAGTTAGAAATGACTATGCTTTCTATATAAGTTAGGAATTATCTCAGTTGTAAAGAGTGGAAAACCTAATAGTGGATAGCTGATAGGAGGTGTTTTTCTTCTGTTTTTGTTTTTGTTTTTTTAAATTTATTAAGAAGCTGGAAACAAGTATCCTCTCTGTAATTCTGTCTTTACTTCATAATTACCAGATTACTATCTGCAGCTCCAGATAACATACTTGTATCTAAGGCAGAAAGAGGGGAGAAAGGGAGGTCTAGAGATGTCTATCTTTTGTTTAATAGGAAAGAAAAAATGTTCTTGACAAAGTCATAGTAGACTTTTGTCCCAGTCTCAGTGACTAAAAATGTGTCTTGTGGTCACCTCTAGTTGCCAGAGAGACTGAGAAGACAAGTATTTAGCTTTCCTAGAATATGCAATTTAGGTGGGTAGTGGAGAAGGGAGTCAGAAATTGGTGCTTGGTTACTAGCCAAAATTATCTACCATATCTTTCTTCCATAGCACTTAGGGAATTTGACTGTACACCTTGTTGACATTTTGAGTCCTTCTGTGTGACTTAGAGATCTCTGAAGAGCTGTTTGTGTTCCTAGCCCTCTAGGTGATCATGTGTATTGAGTGGGTAAATAGATGTATCCATTAGAATACTTTGGATAGCAGTTTAACGTGACCCAGACTAACTTAGGAAAGAAAGAATTTATGGCACATATACCTGAAAGGTCCAGGGGGGAATTATGGTAGACTTGGAATTAAGGTTCAAGCAACCTCATCAGAACTTGGTTTCTTCCTTCTCTGAGCTCTGTCCCCTGCAGTATTGACTTTAGTTTCAGGTCCCAGGTGGTATGAGAGTGGCAGCTGCAGCTCCAGGCCTCACATCATCGTCCTACAGTGTCCAGGAAAAGAGAGAAGGTACTTTAGGGTGACACCTGTGAAGGAAAGCTTTCTTTCAGGAGAAGGAACGTTCCCTTGCTTTTCACTTCCTCTCATGGGGCTATGGACTCAGATCTGAGTCAGTGCTCCCAAACCACATGTCTGTGAGGAAGGCACCTGTAGTTCTCCTAAAGCAAAACCTAGAAATTTTGGGGCACAGGAAGAGGGGGGAATAGATGTTAGGAGGCAACCGACAAGGGCCACTATAGTGAATGACACCCACATTCTATTCACCCCACTTCAGTGCCCCAGAAAAAGTGTCCAGTTTTGTTTCTGTGTGTGTAAACTGTAATGCTTATGAGTCAAGATAATGCACTGATGAACAGCTGCCCTTCTCAAGTCAGAAAGCATTACCTTGGAAAAGCACTACCTTGAAGTGAGTACATACTGTCTTTTATGAACTACATTTTGTCTTTCTTGGATTTGTGACACTTTCTGACTCAGAGGCTGGTTATATGCTTCTGTTCTTACTAATAAATAGGTCTGTGTTTTATATGAGATTAATTTTCTTACATAGATAAAAGTTTCCATACTTTAATGTGCTTGCCAGATTTGATTTTTGTGCCTCTCTCTTAAGTGTTTGTCATTTGAAAGCACAAAAAATTAGGACAAAAGTGATGTCTTTGCTCTATAATTCTTCAACCTCTAGCATTTCTTTTTCCTCCAAAGATATGCCATGGATCATACTTCTAGAACAGACTATATGCCATTTCTGGCTCTAAAAATCTGTCATGATTATGTGTATGGGATAATGATGTGAAAAGCATTTTTTTTAATTTCAGAAAGGAAAGATAGTAACTAAAATTTATTGATGTGTCTTATTTTTGCCATACATTAATAAACTCCCTTAATGTGAAATTGGAAAAACCATCGGATTTTGTTCAGTAGTCTTGTATTTAAATCCTATATTCTGTAATTAGTTTTGTGACTTTGACAAGCTATTTAACTTTCTCTTCTTGAACTGGGATTGGTGATACATACCTCACATGCATGGATCAAATAAAATGTTTGGGAATGTGCTTTGTAAGCAGAAAAGCTCTCTGCATATATGAGTTCTGATAGAGGTTTCAGGGAATTTTGCCTCTAATTAGAAGTCACTTTACTGTTCTTTGTCAGTTATTACTTTTGTTTGTTCATGTTAAATTAAATCAACTGAATTAAGTTCCATCAGGCTTTCAAGAAATGCTGATATATAGCTATTTAGTTATTTAAACAAATTCTTGTATCCAAAGCCAGAAAGTCTCAGTGCTAAAAAATCAGAGTGGGAGTTATGGTGCCCCAAACATCTTTTTGCTCCTCATATTAGCAGGCTGTTGTCTCACTTCTCAGAAAATTGAGGACTGATGGGCTCTGGTGAATGAATCTTTCACCAGGAGTTTACCCTCCTGGCTGTAGACATGATAGTTTTTGTTTTTTAGTCAGAATGGTGATACCAAATCACTGTCAGAAATTATATATTTTCTTGGTCTCTCTGTGCCCAATATTTTATATTTTGGAAAGTAAGGAATAGATTATTCTTTATTTCACGAAGCGTAATTGTCAAGACACATACTTGTCCAGCTGGGGGGATAGAAGATACATCCTTTGGCTTTAGAATGCTTACAGCCTAGTGGGGAAGACAGGCAGGTGAGCAAATAGTCTTAAAGTTACATTTCACATGCTGTGCAGAAGGAAATACCGGCATAGAGGGTAAGGTGTACAGAGGAAGGGTGCTGGTTCAGTGAGGAGACAGAGAGGGGAAGAGAGGTCCTGGAGAAGACACATCTGCAGTCACCTAGGGGCACAGGTCAGGGAGGGTCATCCGGGTACAGATAGCAGCTTGAGGAAGGGCAGGGAGGCAAGAGGAGGGTGACTTGCATTTGGTGAACATAGAACACCATTGCTTGAGGAATCTGCTAATCCTTATGGCTGAACAGGGAGTGGAGGAGGTGTGGGAGCTGAGGCTGGTGAATCTTAGATCTCTGGTCGGGAACTCCATGATTATTTGCCTGATAAATTGGTTGGGGCTCTTCCCATTGCAAGTGATAAAAATTTAACTCACACCAGCTTAAGAAAAAAAGAAAAGTTATTGCCTCATGTAACTAGGAACTGTGGGAGAGTTGGCCTCAAGGATCCAAGGACTGACATAATTGATCTGGTGAAAATGGAATTTTTAGACCCTTTCATCCTCACTTCTCTTTGTGTTGTGTCCTGTTCTCTTTCCTTGTTGGGAAATTTCCTCCTTATTATGGGGCAGGCCTTTCATGACCACAGACAGATCTCGGTTCAAATCATCTCAGACTGGTGTCCTTTGAAGAAGAGAGCAGCTTTCTCTGGCCATATATGTGTAAATAGTGGGGAGACACTGGTTGGCCTGGCTCTATGTTTTCTTGAACCATTTGAGTCTAAAGTGCTGACTGGTGTTGTTATCCTTGACAAGGTCCTTCTCCTAGTGACCACAATGTGACCATTAAAATTAGCATCTTAACATTGATATGTTCCTGCCATGAAATCTGCATACCCCGTAGTCCAGTAATGATCTTTATGTCTAAAGCATCTACTTAAGAGTCTCACATGTGATTTTGTGACTCTGTGTCTTTAGTCTCGGTCAGTTGGAAGAACTCTTCAGTCTTTCCTTGATGTTCATGACTTGGCAATTTTGAAGGTTACAGGCCAGTTATTTTGTAGACTGTGGTGTTTCCTCATGAATTAGGTCAAGGTCATGCATCTTTGTAAGATAATCACAAAAGTGGTGCTCTGTTCCTTTCAATTAGAAGGTAGCCTTTGCGTTGTTTCTTTTTCAGATAGTAGCTGCTTGATCTTGGTTTGTCCCATTAGTTGATTGAGGTGGTATCTCCCAGACTTCACTGTAAAGTTACTCCTTTTTTACTTTGTAAAAAATTTTTTTGAGTCAGGGTCTCATTTTGTCATCCAAGCTGGAGTGCAGTGGCATGATCACAGCTTACCGCAGCCTCAAGCTCCAGGACTCTGTGACCCTTCTGCCTCAGCCTCTTGAGTAGTTGGGACTGCAGGCATGCACCATCTTGCCTGGCTAATTGTTTTGATTTTTGTAGAGATGAAGTCTCGTAATGTTGCCCAGGCTGGTCTCGACTCCTGGGCTCGAGTGATTCTCCCACTGTGGTCTCCCAGATTTGCTGGGATTATAGGCACGAGTCACCACACCTAGCTTCCCCTTTGTAATTAATAGTCATTTGGTGGGTGCTTTGAAACTCTGTAAATATATTATTCCTCATCAGATTTCTTTTCTTCCTTTCTTTCTCCCTATCTATCTTACTGTGAATCCATGGTTTCCTGTTATATATCATCATCATCATCATCATCATCATCATCATCATCATCCTCATTATTTTTAGAGGCCAGATCTTGCACTGTCAGCCAGGCTGGAGTGCAGTGGCATGACCATAGTTCACGGCAACCTTGGACTCCTAAACTCAGGTCATCCTCCTGGTTTGGCCTCCTAAAATGCTGGGATTACAGGTGTGAGCCACCCTGCCTGGCCTCTATTATATATTGTTGATATATAATTGGTATAATGATAAAACCTGTTTTTATCATTATTCTCATGCTCAAATTATTCCTGATTTGGCTAGTGGGATCCCCCTCAATCTGGCTCCTGTGTCATGTGCTCATCATTCTTTGAGCACTTTCTTCTCTTCTGGCACAGAAAGGCCCTGGGCTTATTTTATGCTTTTCCTGCTCCCAACCCTGCAGTCAGCCATTTCTCCAGAGCCCTGGTTCTTCAGTGGAAGATGGGATTTAGAAGCAAGATTTGGGTGTTGTACATGCTCATTGCTATTGAGGGGGACACTGTTCTCAGTGGATAGAACTAGGCAGTCTATCTACACATATTATATACACCAATGGCTGTATTTATTTCTGTATCTATATGTATTAAAAACCATGAGTTCACATGGATACCTCCAATTCCAGTCCAATAGTGCAGGGTCCTTCTAGTTTTCTCATATGTGTAGCTTCCTTCCCTGACGAGAGGTCTGTTTCTCATTATTCTTAATAGTTACTTATCTGACTGCTCCCCTTTGTTACCAGTTGTCTCCATTGCTAACCCCTATCCCCACGTGGAGCGTGGCACTCTGGGCTATTGCTATTCCCACCCCCACGGCCCTCCTTGCCCTGCTTGGACTCTGCCTCCCCATGCTAGTCCTGCCATTATGCCTACCTGCTCTGCCCTCCCTAATGGCTTCAGTACTAAATTGTTAGGGTGGGAGGGAAAGGGGAAGGATACATTTTGATCTGTTTTGATCAGTAAATAAGCTTGTCCTTAGGCTCTTAGTCTAGCATGGCCTGTAGTTACTCCAAAATGCTTTCAAGTAATTATGATTCAGGTACATATTTTGCCTTATTTCATAAAACATTCGAGGCAGCTCGTATAAGTATAATGTTAAAAATAGTTAAAGTAACCAGAGGAATAGGAATAGGAAAATAAAGCGACGGGTTTGTTAGTACCTGGAAATCATAAGGTCCTACATGATGGCTGGAGATGGGAAAAAGCATGATTCTAATGTAACTAATAGAAAGGAAACAATTGTCTACCAGAACCTCTGTCTTTCCTAAACAAACGCTTAGTAGTCACACTGGGGAAATAAACCTCTTCATAATAGTGAGGCAGGACACTTTTTTGGTAGATTCTCTTAAAGAGGAACATTGTGACATATTAACATCCTCAACAACATTCCCACAAAGATCTAAGTAGGTTTCATATGCTGTTTTTCTGTTAGCATTTATTAGTGCAAATTGAGGCCTTGATGCCAGAGTACGGTAGAATTAACTCAGCTCTCCCAGAGGACAAAACAATGTGGTTCTCTATCACCTGGCTTGCTGCAGCCACCCAGTTGAGAGTATCTAGAACAATGGATGGACTGCTGAGACATCAAGCATCCCTTTATGAATGTGATTTCTCATGAGTGAACTTTTGGCAGGACTTAGATAGTAGAGGATGCGGTTATATTATTAGGCCTCAAAAAGAGATGGTAGGTAAACAACAGCTCATTGAGAGGGGAAGGCCTATGTTGTTGGTGCTCTCTCAGTTTATGGTCCATGGCAGGTCCTAAGTGAATCTGTATACAGTGATTAAGTGTCCATCCTGAATGTAGGATTGTCCCCCTCTTCCTAAATCTTTGCTCCTGATCTCCACCTAAAGGGAGGCCTTGCAGTAGCTATGAACTAGGCCAAGGTTTTTCCTTAGAAAATAAGTCTGGAACTATTCTAATATGTCAACCAAATGCCTCAAAGTTCTATACCTGGAAACATGGGCTTTTTCAGTTTAATTAAAGAAACTTTAAGTCAGGCATTGTAAGTCAGCTCCTATGGACATAGGAAGAGCTCAGTAATATGTACATTTGAAAACTTAAGCTCCCTGTTAGTGTTACAAAATTAATTGGTTGAAAAATATCTATATTAGTGAGTAAATTATCAAACTTGCTATGTAGAATTGTTAGCTGTAAGTGAATTTACTGTCGACTTTTAGAGCCATTTTCTTTTCTGTTGATGCCTTTCTCAGTTTTGGACAATAAAACTATTTTAGCAATTTACAGGAAAGTACTTACTTGTTCTCTGTAGCATGGGAGCGTGAACGAGGCTCATCCAAAAGTGGTTTCAAGTAATTATGATGCAACTAATAAAAAAAGGAGCCAAAATACATCCTTACTTTAATTCTGTTTCAAAATTCAATTAATCAAATCTTTATTGAATGTTCAAGATGTGCCTGACCCGATGCTAAATGCCAGGGATTCAGTAATGGTCAAGCATGATCTCATACACAGGTACCATTGTCCAGAGTTAAAGCAGAGCTCGGTTCAATGAAAAACTGTAAGCAGTCTTCTTTTATTACTTACAGAATTCTCCAGAAAAGTGATAAAGTGTGTATGCAACTGCCAGCAGTAGAATATTAGGTCCTAAATAGTCATTTAGATTATGAACACACTGTGAATGATGGATTATTGAAGAAGACATTAGATTAGAATTCAGGTGCCATTTCTAGTTAACCAATGAGTCTTTAATTGAGGGCGATTAATTGATTTTTTTTTTTTTGAGTTGGAGTCTCACTCTGTCTCCCAGGCTGGAGTGGCCGCTCCCGGCCACTGCAGCCTCGACCTGCTGGGCTCCGGCGGTCCTTCCGCCTCAGCCTTCCAAGTAGCTGGAATTACAGGTGCGCGTTACCACGCCCGGCTAATTTTTTGATTTATTGTAGAGATGAGGTCTTGCTTGCCCAGGCGGGTCTCAAACCCGCGGGCTCAGGCAATCCACTCACCTCAGCCTCCCAAGGCGCGGGATTACAGGCTGAGCCACTGAGCCCGG